>JAWNNJ010002072.1:0-25556 GCA_035045125.1 Hypselothyrea guttata
CAGTGGTCGATCCCATAGGCCATAAATGAAAAAAAAAAAGTTAAAATTATGGCGAGATTTGTGTCATCACTGTCTCAGAATAGATTAAACTGTTTAATTTCACTCTTTGTTTTGCTTAAATATAACTGTACCCTTTAAGAATAAGCGCAAAAGACAGAGCATAAATTTAATCTGTGATTGCGGCCTCAATACCTTACAAGTGAACATCGTGAATAAAAGTCGAAAACAAAATAAAAATCTACTGTTTGAAAAATGGAAACATTTAATATAGTAAAGAAAGGTATTAATTAACATTTTTGCATAATTTGCAAGTACTCAACGTGTTGTGTTTATTTTATTTATTATTTGTAATAAATGTGCCTTTTGCAGTGTTAATTCGTGTTTAAACTTAAATTTCACTTAAGCTTTTAGTTATGATGTCAATCGAGGTCAACGATGAAACATATTTTACAATATGTGCCAATATTGTAAGATTATATGATAGTAATTTCAGCTGCTTGAATTTGCTCGATAATCAGTGGTATTTTATTTAGTAAAGCGGCATCGCCGATTTCGGTGCTTGTTTTTTTGTGTGTGTAACTGTGCTTTGCTGTGCTGTGCGTTGTGTTGCCGTTTTCGTTTTTGTTATGTGTTTGTTTCTTTGTTTTTTTTTTTGTTATGCTGTATTCCAAATGTTTTGTTCTCTTATGTTTATAGCTTGGATTTTAATTTATATTTTATTTTTCGTATAGGAGTTTCTTATGAATGCAAGTTTAGCCGAAATTATATATTTGATTTGTGGACTTCTGAGACTGGCTAATATATTAATAATAATATATTAATAATATATAATAATATATTAATATAATATATTATGCATACATATTTGAAAATATTTCAGAACATCACATAAATTTCTTTTACTTCTATTATGGGAACGTGGGAGGGTATGGTATTAAGGTATGACCGATTAAATGATGTTTTCATACTAAATATAATTTTATTGAATTGTGGGACAACATTTAAAATTATACAATTAGTAAAACTATTTACAGCCACTCGCTCCAAACAGATTTTTTTTAAATAAAGGTATTATCAAAATTTGACCCGATCGTTCCTATGGAAGCTATATGATATAGTAGGCCGATTTGAACAATTTTTTCACAACATGTTTAAAATATTTATTTAGATTTTTGGTGAAAATTTCATAACGATATCTCCACTATAAGTATTTATGACCGCGGCTCCATACAACATCGTCCACTGTGCACTGTGCGACGCAGCCGCAGCAGAGCCTCAGCCGCACAGCAACACCAGCGGTACAGCAGAGCAGCAACGCACAGTGGCTCAATCGGCGAATTTGGGGTGCCAAAAATCATAGCTCCTAAACGGGTGGACATATCTTCATGAAACAAATTGCGTTTTACAGAAAAATTTTCATAGAAACTAAAATTTATTACGCAGCGACTTATAGAAGCTGCGCTATACGCGGTCAAAGTTGAGTTTTGTTGCAAATTTCACATCAAATTTAGCGGCAAAAAAGCTACATTTTTTTCTCCTTGTTTTTCAATAAAATACTTAATTTATTTAATAAAGATTAATTTATTTATATTGACTAATATATTTTAAAGCTGATTACATTACATTACATTAAAAGATTGTTCAACAACGTACGTATTATTTTTATTCATTTTTTTGTATATCATCAATATTGCAATAATTGGCTAGTAGAGGCAGCGTATTCGAAGAGTAAGCGAAAATCCACAAAATCTACATGAAATTTGTATTTTTAAGACAAAAAACGATTAGATAAATATCATATTGTATAATTCACTAAAATTAGTGAATATATTGATATATTTTGTCACTTTAACGTAAAATAATAAATTTCACATAAAAACAGTCGAATATGCATGTAACAGACAAGCTGCATGTGGTACATTTTCTTCTTCTTATACCCTGAATCGCATGCATTTTGCACTAGGTTGCTTGGGTTTTTGCCTATAACTAAGTTTCCCGGTATTTCCCGGTCAGGATCTTTTGGAAATATATTAAGAAATCTTTGTAAATTATGATGTCACTAACCGAATTGCGATCAAATGTGATCAAAAATTTGGAGCTCCATATAAAGTTGAAAAATATGCTTAAAAACAGGTACTTTGCAAAATAATTCCGAAAAATACCTAAATGAATAAATCTAAATAGTTTTTGTTGTATAACATTCAAAATTAATGTAGTTGCAAATATAAATTTACACATGAATGATTTCCCTTATACTTTTTCTGTTTATCGCTACTAAAGTTGGACAAGTTGCACGTAAATAGGGGCAGTTGTGCAAAACGAAAAAAATTTCCCAGCTTTGAGAGCCTGTAACTACCAAACCAGTTATCCAAATTCACTAAAATTTCGGTTTCCCCAGTTTGAAATATATATCTATCAGATGGCATTAATTTTATCCCGCAACTCGTCTAGCGGGAAATCATTTTTGGCATGCCAAATCTAGCTATTGAGCCACTGTGCGACGCAGCGCAACAGGAGCCACCGAGCCGCGGCAGCCAGCTACAGCAGCAGTACGCAACCGCCACAAGCGCAGCAGCCACTGCCGCTACACAAGCAGTCCCGCCCAGCAGACACAGCAACATGGAGCAGCCCCAACAAAAGACACAAAACACGTAGATATAAAACAAATTAAATTAAGCTTAAAATAATACACATACCCTAATATAGATTAGCATAAAAGTAGACGCGCACAGACAAATATACAGTTATCGATTGTTCTGCTGCACACGCCAGCTGATCGGAAGGAATTAGAGATGAGCAGTGGGTGGCAGTGATGCGCAGTAGGCATGGTTAGCGTAGAAATGATGAGGTTAGATGTAATGAATAAATAAGAATTATAATGATTTAGAAAAGAAAACATGTGTTGTTAGTTAACGTTGCAGGGGGGAGGGAGAGCACTATAACCGCCATGGGCTAAAGCGAAGCTGCTGACCGGTAGCAGGGAGGCGATGTAGCCTCAGGCAGGGTGGGTACGCCGGGATTTCGGACCGGGATCCCAGAGTTTGGACATGGACCCGTAGTGGCGGTTCTTTTGTTTGTGTTGTTTTGGCCGTTCGATTGTTTTTTGTGTTTTGCTGATGTAGTATTGTTTTGATGTCAGTTTTTGTAGTTTCTTTATTGTCGTTGATGTGTCGTAGTGTTTGTTGTAGTGTTGTACGAACCAGTGGGCAGGGTCGGACTCACACCCATAGCGAGTCCGAGAGCTAGCCGGCGCTGCCCACAGGGAAAGAAGCTGGTTCGTAACAAGTGTCAATCCAACAAGCTAAACAAATTTCTAAAAAATAAAGTGACAAAAAACAAATATTTGGACGGGCCCGACTGTACAATACCCTGTACCTTATATTTTAAATATATTTTTATAAAACTGTCACACAAAGCATAGCAGCAATAATTTTTTTCTTTTTACTTTATGTGTGCGACTGAACGGGCAACGCCTGTAATATTGTTTCATTCATATCTCCTGTGTTTATTTTAATATGCTTCTCAGCATAGGTAAATACTGTAGAAGAGATTGTGTTTGCCGAATATCAACGTTTTAATAATTTTTTAACTATTAGGGCGTGAATGGGTTGACTGCACTAAGTTGACATTAAAAAATTAAATAAATAAAAAATAATTAAATAAATAAATAAATACATAGATAAAAAGTATATATATATTTGATCAGCGTCAACAATCTAAGTCTGTCCGTATTAGCACTTACATCTACGAGACCACAAACGTTGTATACCCAGAGTATCTCATAGTCGGGTTGTGTTGACTGTAGTTTTTGCTACTAGTTAGAATTTTGTGTGCGAAAAGAAATGCTTCTACTCTACTCACCTTGTAAGAGCTTATCTTCTTATTGTAATTTGAGTGCTGATCGCGATGGGTCGTAAAAATGATATAATTGTCCGCGAGTTTTTTATTTTCTCAAGAGAAGATAATGTCTCTAAGTGTAGAATTTGTAGTCGCTGTTTCAAAGGGTACTACCATACCAACTTAAAAAGACATATACAGGAAGTTTATCCAGAACAATTTAAACAGCCGATGGATGAGCAAGATCCAAGCGAGCCTTAGGAGTAAAAAAAAAAGTTTTCGGTTTCTCTGTCTACTTTGGAAGTGACAAAAGCATGTGTGCAGCTAGTGACAGAGGAAAAGGCTGCGTTTTTGTCATTGGATTCGGCTCCATTTCATAAGCTGATGGAGCAAATATTTACAGGATTTAACATGAATCCAATAACATCTCGCAACGTGATGCACCATGTCAGCGAAAAATACGATTCGGAAAAACAAAATCTATCAAAACTCCTAAAGAACAAAATACTCTCATTGAAAATCGGCATTGCTTCGAGGCACAAAAAAGGAATTTTGGGTGTTAACGTCCAGTTTTATCGAGATCACCGCATTGAAGTGAAAACTCTTGGCATAATTAAGCTCCATACGAAACACACGGGCATCAATTTAAGTGTGGAAATTGAAAAGCTGTTAAATGAGTTTTCAATTTCTTTGGACCAAATTTATACAGTCACTTCAGACAATGGCAAAAATATTATAAAAGCGGTAGAATACTTAAATAATGATCTCGATAGTGAGCTAACAGACAATTTTGGCGATGAAGATATTTTGGAGAGCGTTCGGATTCATTCCATAAACTCAATCAGATGTGCTGCCCATTCCATGCAACTAGCTGTACAGGACTTGCTAAAGGGAGATGGGCGTTAAACAATTGCTGACAACGCACGCGCCATTATAAAAGCATTGCGAACTCCAACTTTTAGGCAATAAAATGAAATAAAAAACATTAACAGTTAAAATTTTAATATTAATTTTGTTTTAGGCTGGCAATTTCGGCACAAGGGTTACCTCAACCTGTCCTTGATGTACCAGCTCGTTGGAACTCTACATATTCTATGTTGGAAAATGTATGCCGTTACAAGGAGTTTGCAGAAGTCCAATTAAACGACAATTTGCAGTTAACAGAATCAGATTGGGAGGAAATTAACTTGCTGTTGTCTACATTGGAGCCGATTTTTGTTGCTACGAAAAAATTGCAAAGCGAGCAGCTTTATTTCGGTGATTTTAATAAGCTTTGGCTGGAAACAAAGATAATAATCGATCGAACCAGAGCAAAAACTAACAGAGAATAATGTTGTGCGCTCTGCCATTTATTTGGATCCTCGGCTGAGTAGGGTTTTGTTAACGAATCTGTTTTGCAGGGGGCGGGCTATCAGCAACACTTTTAGCACTTGTAATAGCACTTGCACAATGGGCACAAATAAAAACACTTTGTGTGGTAGGTTTAAAGTTAATTTGTACAGTGTAGGTTTTTATTGTAAAAGTATGTATGTTTGTAGTGGTATATATATTCAAATGTATGTTCAACTGTTTGTATGTAATGTGATATATGTAGTGGCTCGTTCTGTGACTGTGCACTTGAGAGAAGCGAAGGTAATTAATCTCAGCTGGACCGGCAGCTCACTCTGTAAGCTGTGCTCCAGTTCCAATTGTTCTGCAGTTGCTTCTGCAAACCCAATACAGGGTGTTCGATGAATTGGAACTGGCGTAAACATCCCGGCCCCCTTGCAATATAGTTGCAACTACAAGGGTGCGCTAGGACATTTGACTTTGGACGACAGAGTGCTGCTTAGAACGATGGATCAGTTTGATGTTGTCGAGACTGAAAGAACCCATCCAAATTGGGTGTTCTGAGCTACAGTGGTGCCTCCTTAGCACGGCATGATCCCAGGTAGTAGGATGTACACATCGGACCCCAAAACCACACAGACCGATGCTGGCTTGTGCCACAGATCATCCGCCAGGACTATGTTCCCGAAACCGTCGTAAGGGTCGGGATTTATGTGCCAGACTGGTGTGGAATACCGCATATCGGGTATTGCTTGGAACACCACTTCTTTGACGAAGTCCGACACCTTCGACCGGAGTCTTGCTGTGCAAACCAAATCAGCACCAACGCTTGTGACGGATAGCCCGAAGGCCTTTGCCATAGAAGCGTTGATGCGGCTAGTCGAACAGCAAGGGTCGACCATAGCCCTGGTGTCAAACGACTTAACGCCTGAGTCGATCGTGACGAGAGCCGTTGGGAGTATGCTGATGCTCTTAAATTGCATGAGCTAGACGATCGAGCGGCCATGTGAGTCGGGCGTGGCTCCCTTAGTTGGACCACTTGGCGGCGCTGAGGCGATGGCGACCGAGACCGTGTTGGTCGGGCGGCTGTCAATCCTAGTTGAGTCAGGCGTGACTCCCATAGTAGGTTCGCTTGACGGTGTTGAGGCGATGGAGACTGGGCCCGGGTTGATCGGGCGGCTCTGGATGCTCTGGGGGTAGTGCGCACTTCCCTCGGCAGGTCGCTTTGCAGGGGCAGGAGCGTGTGATGGGGCCTGTTGCAGATCCGGCAACGTGCATTGCTGCGGCAGGAGGTCTTTGAATGCTCGTGGGCCAAACAGTTCGGACATGGCGCAAACAGAATCCAATTCAGCAATTTGGTTAAATTGATGACGAAAATATTAGCCATAAAAAAAGGTAATTTCAAGAAAATATCAATTCTCTTAATTCGTAATTTGCATATTATTTATTGTTACAGGACAGTGCACCAGTGCAGAAACCACTGAGGGAAAATCCGTCGACAAGTCAGCAATCTTTTCAACTGACTATTTAGACCAACTCTATTAACCCTCTAACGGGTAAGACCGTCTACAAACGGTCTCCAGTTTTTGGCGTCTAGCGCTCAAACTGTTGACTTTTTTGAATCAAAATAAATTGATATATCTTTAAAATTAAATTTCCATTCTTTTAAGGTATATTTAACCACATTTCACCCACGCGCTCAATCACAATCATCGTCTGAACTTGAAAATTTGAAAAAACTCAGAAAAAAATACCCCTTGACAAAAGTAGTTTTTGCACAAAATAAAAAATATATTTAAACTTGTCCAATCTACTTGGGATTTTTTTACTGATAGCTCAGACAATATATTATATTTATTGAAATAAATTATTTTGTAATGCTTAAATGAATATAAATGTTGATTTGCATAAAAAATGCATTGACCGTCTGTAAACGGTCTTGCCGGGCTGAGCGTAATAAATCGCTGGCTGCACTGCTTGAGAGTACACAATCGCGGCCATAAATACTTCCAGTAGAGATATCGGTTTGAAATTTTCACCAAAAATCTAAAAAAAACTAATCGATTAGAAATTATAATAAATAAATATTTATTATAATCAGCACACTCCCCACTCCACTTAAGCGCCCTTGACACGTCCTAACCACTTGACTTCACTGCACTGTGATCAGCAGCTTTGCAGCAGCAGTATTTATAGTGCTTGCAGGCTGCTCAGTCGCTGGCTCTTATCACTGATAAGTTATCAGTTACCGAGAAAGAGAAAAAGAAAGAGCCAAGAAAACCCACCCACCAATCTGCAGCTGTGATGAGATCGACCGCTCTCTATACATAAGATGCTAGGCAGCGCTTAGCCGGTCTCCATGCTGGCTCTCCAAGCATACCTCCTGCATTACAAGTAATGCAGCGGGTAGCCGGCTCGCCTCCTAGGCAGCGCTTAGCCGTTCTCCTATCTGCTCGCTAGCGCTTGTCGGCTCTCCAAGCATACCTCCTGCATTACAAGTAATGCAGCGGGTAGCCGGCTCGCTTCCTAGGCAGCGCTTAGCCGTTCTCCTCTCTGCTCGCTCGCGCTTGCTGGCTCTCAAAGCATACCTCCTGCATTACAAGTAATGCAGCGGGTAGCCGGCTCGCCTTCTAGGCAGCGCTTACCCGTTCTCCCCTCTGCTCGCTCGCTCTGGCTGGCTATTCAAGCATACCTCCTGCATTACAAGTAATGCAGCGGGTAGCCGGCTCGCCTCCTAGGCAGCGCTTACCCATTCTCCTCTCTGCTCGCTCGCTCTTGCTGGCTCTCCAAGCATACCTCCTGCATTACAAGTAATGCAGCGGGTAGCCGGCTCGCCTCCTAGGCAGCGCTTAGCGGTTCTCCTCTCTGCTCGCTCGCGCTTGCTGGCTCTCCAAGCATACCTCCTGCATTACAAGTAATGCAGCGGGTAGCCGGCTCGCCTCCTAGGCAGCTATTAGCGGTTCTCCTCTCTGCTCGCTCTTGCGGGCTCGTCAAGCATACCTCCTGCATTACAAGTAATGCACCGGTTAGCCGGCTCGCCTCCTAGGCAGCGCTTACCCGTTCTCTCTTACCCGTTTGCTCGTTAGAGGGTTCTATGGGAGCTATAGGTTATAGTCAGCCGATGTGGCCAATTTTTTTTAAAGTATATTTAAATTATTTTTTTTAGATTTTTGGTGAAAATTTCATAACGATATCTCTACTAGAAGTATTTATGGCCGCAATTGTGCACTCGCAAGCAGCGCAGCCAGCGCAGGCAGCGCAGTCGCGATTTTTTACGCTCAGCCCGTCTGAGGACGGTCAAAAGTTTTTTCCACCTGGCGGGCGTTCTAATCAATATTTTGGGATAAAATTCAAAACTTAAGCTTTTGTCGACAATATTTACCACCAAAAAAAATCCCAACTTCGTACGACCATTATTTCGAGTTTGCCCGTTAGAGGGTTAAAGAATATTCGGAAAATGAGGGATCACATTGGATATGCCAATTGGTAACCAGGAGGATATCATGGAATATTGGGAGAGCAACAAATACCAATTGAACCAATTAGCCAAAGTGTTGCATAGTGTACCTGCTACCCAAGTCTCGGTAGAACGAGCTTTTTCTGCACTAAAATTAATTGTCTCCGATTTCAGATGCAACCTATCATCAGATTCAATTAAAAAACTTTTGTTTCTTAAATTAAATAATTAGTACAATTATAATACAATATAAAGATTGGCACTTGTTTTATTTAATTTTAAGAGTTTTTGTGGTTTTTAGACCCTTTACTTTAAAAAAGTAAAAAGGGTCTATTAATTTAGTGCAAAGAGTAAATGTATGTAACAGGCAGAAGGAGGCGTGGCAGACCCCATAAAGTATATATATTCTTGATCAGGACGACAAGACGAGTCGATATAGCCATGTCCGTCTGTCCGTCTGTCTGTCTGTCTGTCTGTCTTTCTGTCCGTCTGTCCGTCTGTCTGTCCGTCTGTATGAACACCTAGATCTCATCAACTATAAGAGCTGGAGACACCATATTTGGGATTTAGGTTCTCCTAATCAGTAAGCAGCACGAGTTTGTTTTAGATTTTGGATACCTGCCCCCTTCCCCCGCAAACCGCAAAAAGTTACTGCAGCCACACCTTTGAAGTTATTGACTTGTAATTTGGTACGTAACTAGCTTATGACAAACTCTATTGACCCTGTGAATTATGAATTGAATTAAATCGGATAAGAAACAACGAAATAATGAAACGGACAATTAGCCGCATGGGCAGAGGGGGTGGGGGGGGGGGGGTTGGTGTGCCTTGCGTACGCGGGTAGCTTAGTGTGTGTGCCTCTGATTGATTTTGTATGTACGTTTACACAAAGTAAAGGATCTCCTACAGTCGGTTACGTCCGACTGTATATTTCAATATACATCTGTCAATATGCTGTATACGAATGTTCACGAATACATATACATAGTGCATGTTGGAGCAGCAGCATACACTGCGCGTCATCAGGTTAGCACACCTTCATCAGCATAACATAATTGCTTTTAATTTTGTTGTTAACTTACAACTACTTTTTTGTTTTCTATTGATCTTGTCTTCGTATGCATTGTTACTAGCAAAAAGAACATGCGATAACAATGTTCCGTTATGTGGTTTTTGCTATTTTCTTTTACACTCGCGCGAAAAGTGTGCATTATTTTTGCGTCATCAGGTTAGCACATGCAATTAGTATATCAATTATCTCCGGAACTAGAAAACGTATTGACTCCAAATTTTTTACACTTTCAATATGGAAAAACACTTACGATTCAAGAAAAAGTAAAAATCGAGACTTATGATGAGTTAAAGCTGTCAATAAGTGAAATATCAAAAAAAAAGTCGGCAGGAGTCGAAAAGTTATATACAATTTTTTACGAAAGAAGTCCGGATATGGTCAAAATTGTAAAGGCGGCAACAACAAAGTGGTTTCCGATGCTAATGAGCGAGCAATATTGAGAGCAGCATCCAACTCTCATGAATCTAGCGCAAAGATTAAGGTAAATGTTGCTGTAAAAGCGAGTTTATCTACTGTGCAAAGAGTTATAAGGAATGTTCCACATTTAAAAATATTAAAACTAATGAAAAAACCACCACTTAACAAAGCTCGAAAGGAATTACGGTTAAATTTCGCACGTAACCACATGACCTGGAAGTCTGGTTGGCGATATGTTGTATTTTCGGATGAAAAGAAGTTCAATTTGGAAGGACCTGACGGATACAGCTATTATTTCCATGATCTTTGGAAAGAGGAGCATCAGTTGGATCGACTTCATAGTCGTGGGGGCGGTGTAATGGTGTTGGGAGCTATCTCCTACTACGGTACATGCGAGATACAATTTTTGACCAGTAATATGAACGCAAATACTTATAAAAGCGTGCTGGACACTGCTTTCCCTCATTTTAAACAATTGTTTGGACATAATCCTTGGCGTTTCCAACACGATAATGCTCCGATTCACACTGCCCGGGTCATTAAGACGTGGATTGGAGCTCAAAACGTCGATTTATTACAATATTCCACCAAAGAGGAATTGATTGAAGGAATTAAAAGTGTCTGGTCAGCCATTTCGTTGGATTATATTGAAAAGCTATACGAATCGTTTCCCAATCGCATTTTTAAGATCATTCTCAACAAGGGAGGATCGACTCACTATTAATATTATACAAAAAGTTGTTAATTAGTTAATATATCAGTTTAACAACAAGTTCTTTTTCAAAAAAGTACAAAAAATTAAAAAAATCTCTATGTGTGCTAACCTGATGACCAAATTTAAACTGCTCGATTTTCACTTGATGTTGAATAAAAATTTATTAAAAAATATTAAAACATAGAAAAAATTTAACTTTTGTTTTATTTTGTTGGAAATTGATTTGTTAATAATCGCTAATTTTTTTTAGAATTTTATCTTTTTTAGTTGTAGCAGAAATGAACGAAAACTATTAGGAACAGGGGTGTGCTAACCTGATGACGCGCAATGTATGTGTGTGTAAATATGTGTATATGCACACTTGCACATACATACATACATACATATGAACAAGACAATAAATATAGCACAAATTTAGTATAAGAATCCTTTAATATTCGTCCTGGAAGGACATGCGATGTGGCATTTGAAAGGTATTGCATCATAGATCACGAATGTATTTAAATTTTTGCATAACTCAACTTAGTTCAAAAGATATGGAAATTAAATTTTGTTTATTTTAAAACTTATAATAATTGCGATCCCTGATAAAAATACTAAAGAACGAATGATGAAGACAACTACTCCATCATCAGCATTTAACCTAGTGCAAGTAGACACAGTAGGACCATTTCCAAAAACAGAAAAAGGGTATGAGTACGCCATCACATTAGTGAGTGACCTCACAATATACCTAGTAACTATACCTAGTATAGATAAAAGTGCTAAGTCGGTAGCAAAAGCAATCTTTGAGAATTTTATATTAATATACGGCCCAATGGATGTTTTATTATCCGATATGGGTACTGAATACAAAAACAAATTACTTGAGGAAATATGCACGCTGTTACAAATAGAACACAAAACGTCGACAGCATATCATCACCAAACGCTAGTAACAGTAGAAAGGAGCCACAGAACACTAAATGAATACCTAAGATCTTATTTATCGACCAACAAACAAGACTGGGACACATGGCTACAATACTTCACTTACTGTTACAATACAACACCCTCAACAGTACACGAATACTGCTAAACAGACAGAATAAAACCATTTAAAATAAACGACAGCTAAGAAAACAAAAAAATTTTACTTTTCGCTATTTTATTCTAAAACAACAAAAACAAAAATTTTTTTCAATAATTAGGGAGGTGTAATGAAATGTAACTACCCCAATATAAACTTTAAATAAGCTAGGGTATATTAAGAATAATACCAAGCGCATGGTGTGCCCGCATGATCATAGCATAAGAACAAAGCATAAAGCGAAAACAACAACAAACACATGTATTAGATAAGCAACGATGTGCAAGCAAATTTGAGCTATCGTTATCTAAAGTAATCTGGATATAACCAGTTCAACCCATGCTTAATCGGTGCATCCCATTTGTATGACCGTTGCATTGATTAACATAGCTCAAATTTGCTTAACATAATTCTTTTAACTAGCATATAAAAGGAGAGCAAATTGCCAAACAGTGTTGCCAATTTGTCCTTTTTCCGGACAGATCTGTCCTTTTTTAAACCGGTCTATCCGCAAAAATTTTAAAACGTCCCCTATCCAGAGAAAATGCCAGACAGAAGGAGGCGTGGCAGACCCCACAAAGTACATATATATATTCTTGATCAGGGAGACGAGCTGAGTCGATTTAGCCCTGTCTGTCTGTATGTCTGCCAGGCCGTCTGTATGAACGCGTCGCACAGTGGCTCAATAGCTAGATTTGGCGTGCCAAAAATTATTTCCCGCTAAATGAGTTGCTTAATAAAAGTAATGTCATCTGATAGAGGAATATTTAATGCTGTAGAAACCAAAATTTTAATGAATTTGGATAACTGGTTTAGTAGTTACAGACTCTCAAAGATGAAAAAAATTTTTCATTTTGGTAAAACGGCTCTTTTTACGTGCAATTTGTCCAACTTTAGTGGCGATAAACAAAAAAAAAGTATAAAAGAAATCGATTATGTGTGAATTTATATTTGTAATTACACTAATTTTAGATGTTATAAAACAAAAACAATTTCGATTTGTCGATTTCGGTATTTTTGCGGAATTATTTTGCGAAGTACCTGTTTTTGAGCATATTTTTCAACTTTCTATAGATTTCAAAATTTTGGGGCGATTTGGGTAAAAAAACTGTGAATGACATCATATTCTGCAAATATTTCTTTACATATTTCCAAAAGTTTAGCTGCGGGAAATTCGGTTAAAAAAAAAAACCCAACCAACCCAGTGCAAAAATCATGCGTCAGGGGGTATAAGAAGAAGAAAATGTACCGCATGCGGCTTGTCTGTTGCATGCATATTCGACTGTTTTTATGTGAAATTTATTGTTTTGCTTTAAAGATGACAAAATATACTAATAAATTAATATTTTATGTAAGTTAAATATAGTGCATTATGCAATTTAATATATACCTACTGGTTTTATGTCTCAAAAATACAAATTTCATGAATATTTTGTGAGATATCGCTTATATACTATACTCTTCGAATACGCTGCCTCGACCAGCAAATTAGTGCAATATTGATGATATTAAACAAAATAAATAAAAATAGTACGTACATCGTTGAACAATCTTTGACTTAGAACTTTTTATACCCTGTGCCCATTTGAAAAATGGGAAAAACAGGGTTAATAACTTTGTCAGAATGTATGTAACAGGCAGAAGGAGGCGTGGCAGACCCCACAAAGTATATATATTCTTGATCAGGGTGACGAGCTGAGTCGATTTAGCGATGTCCGTCTATCTGTCTGTCTGTCCGTCTGTCCGTTGTCCGTCTGTCTGTATGAACGCGTCGTTCTCAGCAACTACAAAAGCTAGAGATGCCGTTTTGGTTGCTATAGATAGGTAGTTATCTTACGCAGATCAAGTTTATTTCGAAAATTGGATGCCACGCCTCTTTTACGCCCAAAAATCAATAAAACTCACATAACCTCGAATTTTTAACACAAAAAGTTTAATAACAAGCGTAATATTAAACGTAGAAGGTTGTTATTTGGAACATAAGCTCTCTTGTATTATATTTAACTATCCTGAGAAGCGCATTGAAATCGGTTAAGAAACACAGGAGATATAAGCTTCACAATAGTTGAACTTAAAAGTTCAGAAACAAGCGTAATATTAATCATAGGATGTTGTTAATATTGAATATATACTTTCTTATATTATATTCAACTGTCCTGAAAAGCGCATTGAAATCGGTTTATAAACAAAGGAGATATAAGCTTCCTAATATTGCACGCGTCAGACCCAAGTGCAGCCGCTATACGTGCGAGAGGGACAGCAATACCAAGCATGTTGCTTGGCGCTTGAATTGTGCGTGTGTTTGAATATTTGACGTTAGTTAGTTAAATAGCAAGCGTAATATTCAACATAGAATGTTGTAATTTGGAACACAAACTCTCTTCTATTATATTTAACTATCTCGAAAAGCGCATTGAAATCGGTTAATCAACACAAAATATAAATAAATTCAATTGTATTTGCGAGCGCGCAGCGCGAGCTTTGGCACAGGGTATAAGACAGTCGGGCCCGTCCGACTGATCTGCTCCGCCCATTCTGGTTTTAATATGTTAATAAACATAAATAAAATATTATTTTAAAAAAATTCATTATTTTTTTTTTTGTTGTGAAAATATAAAAATTTTTATTATTATTTTTTTTATGGTATACTGTTACTGTAGTGTATTAATTTATACCATAGTGATGTGTAACAACTTCCATTTATATATACAAGTGTAAATATTTATTCCTAATGAATAGGGTTTTTAGAAATATTACGTTATATTCGTCTGTTTGGTAAATCAGTTGGGTGTATTCTTTTTTTTTATTGAAAAACAAGGAGATGTAAAATGTAGCTTTTTTCCGTTAAATTTGATGTTAAACTTGCAACAAAACTCAACTTTTATCGCGTATAGCGCAGCTTCTATAAGTCGCAGCGTAATAAGTGTTTAGTGTTTTTGAAAATTTGAACATTTTTCTGTAAAATGCAATTTCAGGAAGATATGTCCACCCGTTTGGGAACTATGATTTTTGGCACCCCAAATTCGCCGATTGAGCCACTGTGCGTCGATTTCGAAAACTATATGAGCTAGAGCTGTCATTTTTGGTGTGTTTGGTAGATAAATAACGTACGCAGATCAAGTTTATTTCCAATCGTTGATGCCACGCCTCCTTCACGCCCAAAAATCAATTAAACTTACATAACTTCAAATGTTTTACACAAAAAGTTGAAAAACAAGCGTAATATTAAACATAGAATGTTGTTATTTGGAACATAAACTCTCTTGTAATTTGTTTAACTATCCTAAAAAGCGCATTGAAATCGATTAATAACCACAGGAGATATAAGCTACACAATAGTTGATTTTAAAAGTTAAACCAGAATGGGCGGAGCAGATCAGTCGGACGGGCCCGACTGTTTTATACCCTGTGCCACAGCTCGCGCTGCGCGCTCGCAAATACAGTATAAAATATTTTAAATATAATTATATAAAGTTGTCATACAAAACGTAGCAGCAATTCTTCTTCTTACTGTGTTATGTGCGCCAGCTTTAACGGCCGCGCTGCTAGAGGGCGAGCGAGTTGCCGCCTGCAATATTGTTTCGCTAATAACTCTCGTGTTTATTAACCGATTTCAATGCGCTTTTCAGGATAGTTAAATATAATGAAAGAGAGTATATATTCCAAATAACAACATTCTATGTTAAATTTTACGCTTGTTATTCGGTTTTTATCGATTAAGGCGTAAAGGGGGCGTGGCATCCGAAATTTGAACAAAGCCTCATCTGCGTGTGATATAGACCTACCAACTACTGAAAACAGAATTTATGTAAATAGCTTAGTGTCTCTACAATAGTCGAATGTATTTTATTTCATTCATTGTGGGCGGCAGGGGCGTGGCATCCAAGATTTTAAATAAACTTGATCTGCGTATGGTACACACCTTTCAAAAGAGACCAAAACGGCTTCTCTAGCTTCTATAGTTTAGAAAATCTCAGCGTTCATCCAGACAGACGGACAGACAGACGGACAGACAGACAGACGGACATGGCTATATCGACTCAGCTCGTCTCTCTGATCAAGAATATATATACTTTGTGGGGTCTGCCACGCCTCCTTTTGCCTGTTACATACATTCTGACAAAGTTATTAACCCTGTTTTTCCCATTTTTCAAATGGGCACAGGGTATAAAAACAAGCGTAATATTAAACATAGAATGTTGTTATTCGTGATAAAATACTCGTTTATGTTATATTTAACTGTCCTGAAGCGCATTTAAATCGGTTAATAAACAAAGGAGATTGTTGCATTTTGTTTTTGTGGTATCGATATCACCAAAGCCAAGAGATGCGGCAACCCTGAACAGTTGAGCGGTCTCTCTCAAGGAGCGGAGACTTCGCTCAAACCGCTCAGCCGTTAGAATTTGAAAGAGAGGGGGAGAGAGAGAGAGAAATGAAGAGCGCAGTAGAGCTGGCCTTGACCGCGGTCCTTGACCCGGAAAATTAGACAGGAGGCAGATAGGGAGATAAAACGGGGCCCAAGGTAGGTTAAGGTTAGATCGAGAGTTAGTCAGGTTTTTGCTGTGTGTGCCTTCAAATAAAAAAATCTTTAAAAAAATAAATAAATTGGGCGCCGCGCATTAGCGGCACAATTGCCCGGGTGTCCCCCCATGGTTCGCCCCGTGGAATTTGACGACAACTACCAGCCGATCTGACACCCAATACGGGAACAGAGCCGCAGCCCATCATCGCCGATCACCACCCGCTACAACTGCGCGCAAGCAGTACAGCGCAGCGCCCCAGTCGCACAGCAACAACAGCGAGTATCCGCCGACGGACGGCCCAGCCGCAGCAGCTACCATCTGCGCCGACCCCAACACGCCAATCGCAGCAGCAGAGCCTCAGCCGCAGCAACAGCAGCGGTAGCAGAGAGACGGCAGAGCAGCAGCAGCAACGCGCAACTGTAGCCAGCGCAGCGCCCCGCTACAGCAAGACAGCAGCGCAGCACTTCAGTCACAACAACAACAACAACAGCGCTCCGGCGCAGCGTACCACCAGGAGCAGCAAAGCAGCTGCGGCACAACAGAGCAGCGGCAGAGCAAGTGAAGCACGCCGGAACCCGCTGCAGCGACCACACTAGAGTGCCTGCGCAGCCCCAGCAGAGCAGGGAGGCGACGTAGCCTCAGGCAGGGTGGGTACGCCGGGATCTCGGACCGGGATCCCAGAATTTGGACATGGACCCGCAGTGGCGGTCTTTTTGTTTGTGTTGTTGTGGCCGTTTTGTTGTTCAGCTGTTTTCTTTGTTGTAGTTCGTTGGTTGTAGTTAATGTTGTTGATATGTCGTGGTTATTTGTTGTTGTTTTGTAGGAACCAGTGGGCAGGGTCGGACTCACACCCGAATGAGAATCCGAGAGCTAGCCGGCGCTGCCCACAGGGCAACAAACTGGTTTCCTAACAAATGGCGCCCAATCGAAATTTAAATCCCGAAGCTGGAGTCTGTCAGACGTAGGGCAGACGAAGGTGGACGGAAGCACATTTTGAAGAAAAATAAATAAAAAATATATGGACGGGGCAGATCAGTGGAACGGGGGCTACAGTCGGACGTAACCGACTGTAGCAGACCCTTTACTTTACTACTACTACTACTATATGAACATACAAACACAATACACACACACACCCCCCCCCCCCCCCCCCCCTCTGTCGAGTGCGGCAAATTGTCTGTGGCATATGTTCGCTGTTTCTGATCCGATCGAAACAAAATTCACAGCGTCGATAAAGAATGTCATAAACTAGTTAAATACCAAATTACAATCAATCGATCAATCAATAGCTTTAAAACTGCGGCTACAGCAGCTTTTTGCGGTTTGCGGGGGCAGAGGGGGAGGTATCCAAAATCTAAAACAAACTCGTGCTGCTTACTGAATAGGGGAACCTGAGTCCCGAATATGGTGTCTCTAGCTCTTATAGTTGCTGAGATCTAGGTGTTCATACAGACGGACAGACAGACAGACAGACAGACAGACAGACAGACAGACAGACAGACAGACAGACGGACAGACGGACATGGCTATATCGACTCGACTTGTCGTCCTGATCAAGAATATACATACTTTGTGGGGTCTGCCACGCCTCCTTCTGGGTATTACACACATTTCCTCTTTGCACTAAATTACTTTTTTAAAGTAAAGGGTCTAAATATGTACATACAAACACAATCAGACGCACACACACTAAGCTACCCGCGTATGCAACGCACACCACCCCCCCTCTGCCAATTGCGGCAAATTGTCCGTTCCATATTTTCGCTGTTTCTTATCCGATCGAGACAAAATTTACAGCGTCGATAGAGAATGTCATAAACTAGTTAAATACCAAATTACAAATCAATAGATTTAAAACTGTGGCTACAGCAGCTTTTTGCGGTTTGCGGGGGAAGGGGGGGAGGTATCCAAAATCTAAAATAAACTCGTGCTGCTTACTGAATAGGGGAACCTGAATCCCGAATATGGTGTCTCTATCTCTTATAGTTGCTGAGATCTAGGTGTTCATACAGACAGACAGACAGACGGACAGACAGACAGACAGACGGACAGACGGACATGGCTATATCGACTCGGCTTGTGGTCCTGATCAAGAATATATTTACTTTGTGGGGTCTGCCACGCCTCCTTCTGGGTGTTACACACATTTCCTCTTTGCACTAAACTAATAGACCCTTTTTACTTTTTTAAAGTAAAGGGTCTAAACACAACGAATGCCTGGGACGTGATAGGAGACCACTGGCGTCGGCGCCAACACACTGATGATGTCTAATGCAGATAAGTGATTGAACTCATAATCGCGCATTGATGTGTTGGTGCCGAAGTCACTGGATCCCTTTCTTTGTTGTACACTTTATGTCGCTTATCATGGGTCTTGGTGTCATTGTGGAGTGACGGTATGTCACAATTTGCTTAAAAAAGCCAAATTGTTTGCGACTTCACATCTGTGATGATTGCAATAATTCTGTGATATATATGGTGATATTAGAGTAGAGTAGTTAAGTTAATTTATTTAATCGTCAATATGTTTGTCGTATCTCGTCTTGTTTTCGAATTTCATGTGGAATTGTAATGTGCTGTCCCAAGTTAAAATTGGAGCTTGGGTAGACTGGTGACCCAGACGATGCAAAGTCGAGCTGCGCTGCATCAGTCAATCAGCGTAAAGCCGAGATAAGGAAACGAGGAGGAGAATTAACTCCAAATAGGGTTTCTCGGATGCCATCTGTCATTAAGATTTACAGATAGTGCATCCGACAGATCCTTAAATGTTTATCCATGTCCAAATTTGAGTGCGTAGAAAACTACTGGTCAGCCCGTGGGTGGAATGGAGTTCCTCACTCCCCTTTATTAGATGAAAATAGTGGAAAAAGGAAAATTATTGTTCATTGAACTTGAGTTAAGAGAATATATTTAGGAACATACAAAAAAAAAAAGAAGATATATTTATTTATTTATATATGTCGGATCTTAAATTATGGTAGTCAGTGTAAAAGCATTCAATCAAATGCGTGTACAAGTGACAAGTCTCGTCTCTGCACTCTAATGGTTGTTTGTTAGTACGCTTTGTTCCTTCCATGGAATTATACAAGGTGGTCCACTCGGCTGCCGAAGTCGTTCGGCTTTTGGTTCCAAATTTTAGTGCGTGCTTGCTTTTCTATGCAACGCTCTCTTACGCTCTCTCTTTCCCGGGGACTAATTTGCCGAGTGGACCACCTTGTAT
Source organism: Hypselothyrea guttata (assembly GCA_035045125.1). Lineage (NCBI taxonomy): Eukaryota > Metazoa > Arthropoda > Insecta > Diptera > Drosophilidae > Hypselothyrea > Hypselothyrea guttata. The sequence continues at coordinate 19,640 of JAWNNJ010002072.1, forward strand.
TATTGCATGATGGTTCCTTCTATTCGCCAGATGGTCAGGATAGTTCGATGCGAGTATGAGAGAGCGAGTTGCGTGAGGTTAGAGGTTTGATAGAGAAATGTTGCATACGGTTAGAGGTTTGAGAGAGAGTTACGCACTACTATCGTTGTGCGCGTATGCTTGAGCCACTGCGAGAGACAGAGATGCAAATATGTTCATTGCAGCATTTTCTAGAGAGCATTTTCGGTATGCTTGAATGCTGGCGGACAGTCTCAAGTTGGCAGTTGGCAGGTCAAGTGTAATCGCCATATACAATCTGCATAAAATGGATAATCTTAATGTGAACCCGACATATACAATAATTACATAAAACTTTCTTACAGACTATATACTTAATCAAACTCAACCAGCCGGCATGGACTCCGCAATGGCGTCTGCCATCAATGCAGCCATCGCGCAGGCCAACCACACCTACAGCAGATCCTTGCAGGGTGGCATTGGAGACGTTTCCCGCGATGAGATACGATCAGGCTTCACCGACATTATGAAGCTCATCAATGACGTAATCCGCCCACTCGTTTTTGGCCCGGCCGGAGGAAATCTTGCACCCTCTCCTGGAAGCAGCGCTCACATGCCGCGGCCCATGGCAGTCAGCAACGAGCCAACTCGGTGGCATTCAACAGCTAAGCCCAACAAGCCGACACTACCGAAGCCTGAGCAGGGAGCAGCTGATCATGGACAAGCACATGGAGAGACCGCAGAGCCCTGGAATTGGCGCAATCCCCAGGCACACCAGGTGGAGGACAGACAAGTTAGGGAATATGGAGAAAGTGAGAGGCGAGGCAGCAATTACGAGAGGGAATCACCTGCGAATTGAGCGCTGGAATGTCAGCTTTGATGGCCAGGATAACAGACACACCGTTGACGACTTCGTGTTGCGGCTAGAGTTCCTGCAACGGCAGTACCAGTGCCCATGGCGAGATGTGCTGCGCAGCTTTCACGTCCTGCTGTCTGGACGAGCTCGGGAGTGGTATTGGGTCCACGTGAGACACTCACGCGTTGACACCTGGGGCCAGCTCAGGCGAGCACTCCAGATCGCTTCAGAGGATACCAGACGGAGCATGACCTCATGCAGGATCTGCTGCAGCGAGAGCAGCAAACCGGAGAAGCTGTAGATGACTACATCCACTACATGCGGCAGCTGTCCTCTCGCCTCCAAAAGCCTCTTGGAGATCGGCAACTGGTGAAAATTATTAAAAAGGGGTTAAAAGAGAGCATTGCTAGATACGTATACGCAATGGATGTACTTACAGTGGACGAGCTGAGGCACGAGTGCATCGAAGTGGAGAGGAGCCAGATTCGAAGAGGGCGTGGCAACCACACGCAGCAGCCAAGGCAACCACCTTTTAGCAGACCTGCCGTGCACGAGGTTGAGGAGGCGCCACCCGGTGCAGTCCTTCCAAGCGAAGATGTCGATGAAGTTTCAGCAGCCAGGAGGGCAACATGGATATGCTGGAATTGTGGCGTAACCGGCCATAACTTTCGAGATTGCCCATAAAGCAGCGCAACATATTTTGCTACCGGTGCGGCAAAAAGGACGTGGTAAGCCCAGAATGCGTGAATTGCCCGGGAAACTGGATGGCGAGCGCGACGAAAGCAGGTCAACGCGTTCGCAGGCGTCACCAACCAGCCAGTAACCCCTGCAAAGATTAATAAAAACCTATTAGAGTGCTAGCCGGCGCTGCCCACAGGGAGACAAACTGGCTCGTAACAAGATATAAGCTTCGTAATATTGCCTTGCCAATACTATAGTTTATAAATCAAATAAATTATGTTTAAAGTACGCACCTAAAGCTATGTTAAAGGTTAACAGCCTCCATTGGCTTATTAACGCCCGCTCTCCCCTTAGCTTAGACTACAAGATCCCGCTCTACAATTCAGTCCTAAAACCGATATGGACGTATGGCTGTCAGTTGTGGGGCAACGCCAGCAACAGCAATGTTGAGATAATACAGAGAACGCAGTCAAAGATCATCAGAACTATCACCGGGGCACCGTGGTATGTTCGGAACGAAAACATTCACAGGGACCTAAACGTACTTCCCATCAGAGATGAGATAGCAATACACCTGGAAAAGAATCACAACAAGCTGACCCTACACCCAAATCATCTCGCAAGAGCGCTAACGCGAGTATGCAGCCACTCTCGTCTCCGCCGCAACGATCTTCCCATCCAGCTATAAATATTAGGAACGTGCAGAAATTAAATAGTTTTAATTAAACTTAAGATTCAATTAAGAACAGCAAAGTAATAAAAAAAAAAAAAGTATTTTAAATTACATACCGTAAGTGCGAGCGCGCAACGCGAGCTGCGGCATAGGGTATAAGACAGTCGGGCTTGCCCTACTGTCAGGTCGAGCGCGCAGAGTGATGCAGCCCTGCTATGTTTGAGTGTGATCGATATACGCGTATCGATTGTCGTTTACTGTTTTGCTTAACCGTTAATTGCGCTTCTTTCAACATGCCCAAAGAAGACAAACAAAAATTTCGAGAATCTTGGTTCAACGAACCAAATATCAAGGCTTGGCTGGGCCGAGATGACAAGGATCCAGATAAGGCATATTGCAAGTACTGCAAATGCAGTTTAACTCCAAAAATTGACCAAATACGAGCGCATGGAAACACAAAAAAGCACCTGCAAAATGCAGTGCCCTTTGCACAGGTCAACAAAATTACATTTACACCTGATTTGACTCCTGCGGTTTGTCGTCAGGAAGCAGCACTTGCCATGTTTTGTGTCCAGCATGCTGCAGTAAATCCCGTTGGCCACCTAAGCAAGCTGTGCAGCTCACATTTTGGCGCCAAAAACATTAGGCTGTGGACGAGATGCAGTAGCATAATAAATTCGGTTTAGTCCCACACTTCAGCGAGGAATTGAAAAAGAACAGTGGAGACAACAAATTTAGTTTGTTAATAGATGTGTCGACTGATATTTCCATCAATAAGGTTCTTGGTGAGAAATATTCTCCTATAGTATGTTAATGCAATTTCAATAATTGTATTTATATTTTGTATAGGTGTCGCTGTAATTTATTACAGTAATCAACGATCGGACAAATTTGATCAATTCTATTGTCGTTGGTTCCAATTGAAAGTGGAGACGCGGTTACTATTGCGGGTTCAGTGCTGACGGAGCTAGATATTCGACAAATTCCATTTCAAAATATGATTGAAATCGGCACAGATAACGCAAATGTTATGGTGGGTAGAAACAAAAGTATAATTGGACGCAGAACTAAAAAACTACAATAATAAAATACAATTCAAATGGTACACAAGACAAATAGCATCGGGTAGAATAATTAATTTTCACTCAAACCAACCAATATCACAAAAAATAAACACACTAAAAAACATGATTACTAAAGCGTACAAATTAACTGATATACAATTTGGACCAGAAATATACATTAAAATAAAAACAATGCTCCTTAAAAATAATTACCCAATAAAACTTGTAGAAAAATTAATAAATGAAACAACACAAAACATAAACAATAATAAAAACAACAATAATAATAATAATAATAAAAATCCACACAAAAAATTACAGAAAATGAAAAACAATATATAAGTGTACCATACATAAAGACTTAACAAACAAAAGAAACAATTGAACGAATTTTACCAAACACTCAGCAAGATCAGCTGATTTTTGCTTACAAATCACACAACAATATAAGAAGCTTGTTCACGAATACCAAAGATAAAATAGGAAAGGAAAAACAACAACACGTAGTTTACGAAATAACATGCAAAGGGAAAGAAGGAGACAGCAGTAACAAAGTTTACATGGGTACAACGAAACGAATGTTAGGCACACGAATAACAGAGCACAAAGCGGACGCTGATAAGAAAAGGAGAACTACTGCACTGGCGCAACACCTAACAGATAGCGAGCACACAGCGATGTTTTTTTTTTTAGCGATTTTTATTGGTCTAATAATTTTCTAAAGGTAATACAGATTTGGTACCTATTCTATGGTTTACACTAGGGTGACGAATTCTATGAAACCTATATAATGGTTTGACTATTTTGCCTATACGCTATATGCTTAATTAGGCCTTAAATATGTTGATTACTTTCTATTTAAACTATTTGTCTTTTATTTGCACATGTTCTTTTCTAAATTATAATAAGGAAATTTTGTATTTTTCTAGGAAGCTCAATATGAGAAAAACCTGAATGACAATAAACTTTGTTTTGTGGTTGTAATAGCTAATGACTAATTTACTAACTAATAAACTAACTTAACTAAGGCATACAATTTACAAAGGGAATCTATCTTCGAGGGAAGTATGTTACGCCAGATGAAAAATGGTATATTGTTATTGGTTTATGTTGTATGAGAGACCGTCAAGTGGGTCTATTGAATTTCGTTTTCTGTGGTAGAATATTAAGTTATTGTTAGAATCGTAAATAATGCCCTTTTCTTTGAGGTGATCTAAGTGATTTACTGTGAGGTGGTCTACTGAATATAGAATTGGTATTTAAGACTGGACTATTGCGTCTAATACTTATTGGTTTGTACCTAATTCGCTACGTGTAAGGAACTTTTCTAATATTTTAAATATAAGAGTATCTAACCGTTTGGTATTGGAGATCTTGTAAAGCTCTGAGTTATTTATATATCGGTAAGAATGCGGAGATCAGGAGTATTTCTCTAGTACACAGCTGACTTCGAGAGGGTCAAAATACTAAACATAGAGCGAAAAGAGAAGACAAGAATGACGCTGGAGAGCCTACGCATACAAGAAAAGGGAAATAGAACTGTCAACCATAAAGAAGACATTGACAAGACGAACTTAATTTACGCGGCAACAATTACAGTAGAGAAAAGAAAGTCAACACAGCAACACTGACGATGGACAAAAATAATTATATCAGCCATATAATTATTTAATACAACTTGACGATACTATGGAAATTAACATTTAATTATTAAGAAAACCTGTAAAATTGTTTGTATTTATTTGTGTACTAAATTGTGTTATTTGAATAAAAAACAGACTCCCTGAAGAAGGCATAAAATATGCCGAAACGCGTAGGAGGAAAATGAAGGAATAATCTAAACCAAATGTTATTCTTGTCATAGGACAAAACGGCCGTAAGAACCCACCCAACAGAGGGAAAGCAACAACAATATCATCAAAAATCCAACAAGGCCCAAAATACTCAACAAACGAAATGAAAAAACGAAAATTAAAAAATAAATATGAAGTTTATAATTGAAATAGTATTTAAATTTATTTATTATTCTGTCAAACCGGCTTCCAACCGAAAGCCACAGCAGCCGAGGCCGTAACCAACAGTCACAAAAATTGAGCACGGCGGCTATCCCTTGGCTTTTGATCGCAATTTCATTTGTCTCTGCTGCGGCTGCGACATCGGGTTTTTTCCCGAAACTGTAGCCTACATAAGTCATTGCTCATATCACAAAGTTCGCAAGTAGTCGAAACATCAAACAGCACGAATTATACAACTTCTGCTAATTCGGCAGCAGTGTTACAGCTGTCTCCTTCTTTCCCTTTGATGTTCTTCGTAAACTACGTGTTGTTGTTTTTCCTTTCCTATTTTATCTTTGGTATTCGTGAACAAGCTTCTTGTGGTTTATTTATGTGTGATTTGTAAGCAAAAATCAGCTGATCTTGCTGAGTGTTTGGTAAAATTGGTCTAATTGTTTCTTTGTTTGTTAAGTTCTTTATGTATGGTACACTTATATATTGTTTTTCATTTTCTGTAATTTTTTGTGTGGATTTTTAGTTATTATTGTTGTTTTTATTCTTGTTTATGTTTTGTGTTGTTTCATTTATTAATTTTTCTACAAGTTTTATTGGGTAATTATTTTTAAGGAGCATTGTTTTTATTTTTGAGAAT
>JAWNNJ010002080.1:0-174207 GCA_035045125.1 Hypselothyrea guttata
AACTCTTTTTCCAATCTGTACTCTATTAAACATACATACATATATTCTAGGGTCTGCAACGCCTTCTTCTGCCGGTTACATATGTACATACTCTATGGATATAGGGTATAAAGAAATTATAAACTAATTCAACATATTTATGGTATTATGATACTTTATGTATATTATGTATACTTTTTTTTTTGGTATTTTGCTATATCTATGCTGGCCTGCAATCTCCCAACCACTCTCTAACTGCATATACCCGTAATTCTGATCTGTACTCTGTGCAACACACACCCACAGCACCACACAACTAGTTAGAGCTTGCGCACACATAAGAGAAGTCAAGCGCTGCAAGCTTTGCGAAGAGAGCGCCGCAGTCAGCAGCACCGCAGCGGTTGATGCACCGTTCGATCGCTCTCACCACAGTGAAAGCGCTTGCGTTTGAGGGTGGGTTTTTGTGGGGCTCTCTTTTTTGCAAAGCCTGATCGAGAGACAATGGGAGCGCGTAATGCAAGCACTATAAAGGCTGCTGCGTGGAACCAAGCTGATCAATGTAGTGCCTACCGCCTGGTGGTACAGACGTCTGATGCGGAATTGCACTGCTTGTGGTTTAAGTTTAGGTTTAATTGTCCCTGTATTTCTCACAGCTCATCAAACTCTGGTATTCATGAATATACAGCAAAGAGAGAGCAGCGATGCCATGGGTAAGTGTATATTTTATGTACTATATTATCAGATATAGAATTCTCAAACCGCCTAAATTGGCATAGCTTTCTCCGCATCTCACTGCAGGCAACTGTAATTCCGAACTGTACTCAATTAGACACATAGACGCGCTGCTTGAGCTTTTGCTTTAAGAGCCAACAAGAGCGCGCCAGTTGAAGAGGGTCTTAGCGCTGCCTAGCTCTACCAGCCTAGTTATCAGAAAGCGTGTGACAGCTTGCATTACCTTTCCAACAGTTGTTATGCATTTTTTAAATAACACATAATAATGTATATATTTTAAAGCGATATTTTAAATATAGTTCCGAAGCGATATTTTTAAAATTTCTATTTTATTTGATTGTTTTGAAGAATTACATTCTAGATTACAATAGTATAAGCCAGAGCAACTGAGGCTCTCAGGCAATCCTACTCGCAGCACAGTACGCATTAAATTTATTTTGTAGCAGTTGAGTGCAATTTACAGAGTATCTTTAGTTGAGCTTTGTTTGCAGTTGGGCTTAGTTATTCTTATTGTAGCTGTGAAATGCACTTTTTGCATTGTTGTGCTGCCCAACTGAATTGCAAGCTGTCGCGATTGTCTCTCTGGGCTATATCAGTTCATAAAGCCTTTGCTAGCAGCTGTGAACATGAACTCATTTGGCAGTAGAGTGTGCCTAGCTATGTGTGTGTGTGTGTGTGTGTGTGTGTTTGTGAAGGTATGGGTGCGCTTGTGTACATTGTGCTGCAGTTCATTATTTTGCTCATTTCCTCTTAATGACAATATCAATTGCTATTTTGCGCTATTGTCTGCCAATTCAATTGTCTCGCATAGCTTTCATTTTATTTGATTTTCAATTACGTTTAATTAATTAAGTGTAAAAGCGTCGACACACACACATACACACACACACATGCACACACTCTTAACCCCCCCTTCCCCCCTTAGCAACAGCGACAGCTCCTTAGACCCATTGTCCAGTTAAGGAACTTGCAGCAAATGGAGCGTGCAGAAATTGTGCGATGTTTTGTAAGCTTTCAGTGCGATTCATTTAAGTTTAACGAACGACAAGCAAAGGAAAGTAGAAATCCAATTAAGTATTATATACATATATATTAAGTAAACTATTATGTCTAAATATGTAAACTCAGCCGGCATCAAAGATAAGTTTTATTAACCAAGTTTTCCTTTGAGGCAGAGTTTAATATGAATTATTTATGTAATTTAAATTGTCTTTTTGGCTGCGTTAAAAAAATCTGCATTAATTGGCAGCTAAAGTAGATAAAAATTTGAAGCCAGACGTTCCAATACACTATGTTTATATATAGCGATTTATATTAAAAATTTATTTATATTTTGTTTTTGTAGCATACTTTATAGCGCACTTAATTTTCTCAATATATAGATTTTTTGAAGTTTATTTTGCAGTTAGTTTTTATCAGTGTTTTTTTTTTTGCAAAAACTCATAAATTTTACCATTCTATAAGTCTGGCATTACTCTGGAGATATTGCAAAAGCAATAATAAATTTTATATGCTCAGTGTAATGCATGGAAAAACTGCACTCGAAAAGTTATGCGTAGAGTTTTCGTTGGGTTGGTAACTTGACAAATTTCTGGGGAAATATTCTATGCTATCCTGTTTCCCCTGTATGTTGTTATGCATGTCGTATATGTGGTTGGCCCATTGGCCCCAATTTTCCCTATTTTCCCTATTTTATACTGGCTTATACTATACCAAGCGCGTCCTTTGGCGATGCATTGCAAGTTAATTTAAGTTTATTTTCAACAATTTTCTGCCGCTCGTTCGCTTTTTATTTTTTTTTTAATTTTTTATGGGTTGAGCTGGTGGTTATGATTTGCTTCATGCATAACCCTTACAGCATGGCACAGTAATAAATTCATTACAAAATTGTCGTTCTATAAAAAGATAAACAAATGCTCCAGCTTGGGACAGGAGCAGGATCAGCAGGAAGAGCAGGAAGAGCAACTGAGTGGGAAATGTCGACTGAAAAACATTTTTATTCGCTTGCTAACGGGAAGTCAAAAACTTTGGCGCAGCGGGAAAATGCACTCAAAAATAACACAACAACAGCAACACCAACTACTCAACTGCATCAACACGAAGAAAACTCTACGATTTTATTCATTTGTTTTGTTTTTTTGGGAAAAAGTGCACAAAATGAGTGTGCAGAAATAATTTTCAAAGTTATGCTATTTGCATTGCCGAACGAAAAAGTCGGCGTTGCCAGCGTAGAATTTGCTACAGAGTTAATGTTATTTATGAATCATTTTCTCTGCTGCTGCTTCTTTGTCATTCTCTCAGTTGCCATGCATACGCATACTCGGCGTATGAGTAATTTATTGTCTCTGCGTGGTATTTATAGCGGACCACATAAATGTTTTACTTCAGTTGTAGAGTGCGAAAAATATTACATTTATTGACGATAAATAAGAGCTATAATATATGCAAATTAAATTTAAATAAATAAATTAACAATAAAGCATGGTCAAATATATTGTCATTTATTTATTTATATATAAATATAATTTAAAGTAATAAGCCTAACATTTGCTGCAGGGCTTGAAGAAAAACCCAGAAAAATGTAATGATTGGTTAAGATAATTTAAAAAATAGAGCAATGAGTACTGGGCATCATAGATTCCGAATTAAATACTTTATAGCGATGATTATATTCATTGAAGAGTATTTGAAAATATATGGACGGGGCAGATCAGTGGGACGGAGGCTACAGTCGGACGTAACCGACAGTAGGAGACCCTTTACTTTACTACAACTACTAATATATGTACATACAAACACAACCAGAGGCTCACACACTACGCTACTCGCGTATGCAAGGCACACCACCCCCCCTCTGCCTAGTGCGGTGAATTGTCCGTTCCATATTTTCGCTGTTTCTTATCCGATCGAAACGAAATTCACAGGGTCAATAGAGAATATCATAAGCTAGTTACGTACCAGATAACAAGTCAATAACTTTAAAGCTGTGGCTGCAGTAGCTTTTTGCGGTTTGCGGGGGAAGGGGGGGAGGTATCCAAAATCTAAAACAAACTCGTGCTGCTCGCGAAATAGGAGAATCTAAATCCCGAATATGGTGTCTCTAGCTCTTATAGTTGCTGAGATCTAGGTGTTCATACGGACGGACAGACAGACAGACAGACAGACAGACAGACAGACAGACAGACAGACAGACGGACAGACGGACAGACGGACATGGCTATATCGACTCGTCTTGTCGTCCTGATTAAGAATATATATACTTTGTGGGGTCTGCCACGCCTCCTTCTGGGTGTTACACACATTTCCTCTTTGCACTAAACTAATAGACCCTTTTTACTTTTTTAAAGTAAAGGGTCTAAATATATTATTTAAACTACACATTTTTTTTTGCAATTATTATACACCATATAACCCTGAATTATTTTATTAAATTGTGTATTAAATTCAAGGCTGGCAAAAATCCTCTAGCTGAACCCTCCACGAGGGTGCCGGCTGGGCAATGGGCACTGTATGTACCTTGAGCTAATAGGTACCACAGCGTCACTTGTTTGGGCCTAGGGGATACAGTGTCTAGCGAAGGGAAGGTGTGCAATTTCTTACTGACTTGTCGGGAAAGACGTTGCATAACTAACCCATGGCTAGAGGTGCCTGGCGGTAGGCATAAAACGCTAGGGATGATCACCCGAACTAAAATCAGTATGGAGGAGACGATGGATCAAACATGGACTGGGATGTCAGTCCGAACGTCGGTGGGAGCCCTGACCGCTACCACCGGCGGGCACGGGGAGGAGTGCTCCTCTCTGCGTGTCGCCAGCGGTCACCCCTCTACCGTGGTTGGAGCAGGCCACGGTAGTTGTAGTACTACTGCCACGAAACTCATACGCAGCGATGCCATCGCGGAAGATGGCTCCATGACAGATGACACCGGACCCTCAACGTCGGCAGCCGCCAGAGTCCCTAGAAGGACGAAGGAAGGAATGAAGGCGAAGGCGCAGTATAAGGCGGCCCTAAAGATTCGGGCTCGCCTCTCTAGCAAGCCAGATCTCTCCAGGGAGGAGAAGAAGAAGCTGGAGTGGGCTGAGGAGCGCATAGAGGAAGGACGAAAGCACTTCGCGACGCGGCCGCAGATGCAGGCCACGAACGAAAAGTTCGCCAACAGAGTGGAGGAGATTGCTGCCACAAAACGTCAGCGCTCTGCGGAGAGCGCCAAGGCTGAGGTGCCTATCCCCAAAAAGAAGAGGCCGACTGCGAGCGACGTGGCGAAGCGGCATCTCATTGTGGCCCTGATCGACCGAAATGAACCAAATGGCAAGATGTCCGAGAAGCAGTGGGAGACAGTGGAGGTTCAGCTGCTAGAGGTCATCTTCCAAATGATTGCTACAGGTGTGAAACCACCCGGCTTTGACGGCGCGGGATGGTTCAACGGCGTAAAAATTATTAAATGTCAGGATGATCCGACTCTGGAGTGGATCACTAAGACGGTGTCCACTCTGGGAGGTCTCTGGGAGGGTGCTAAGCTAGAGGTAGTAGACAGATCTATGATCCCGTCCGTGCCCAAAGCCAAAGTGCTCTTTCCAAGAGTACTTCCTCCGGAAAAGTCGCTCCAAATCCTGCAATTCCAGAATCCTGGCGTGCCCACTGAAGATTGGAAGGTGTTGCATGTTGTCAGCCCGCAGCCGGAAGGCACTGGGGGGCAGCAGGTGATCCTTCAGATCAACAAGAAGGCCGAGGATTTACTGTATCCTCGATTTGGTAAAATGGCTTGGGGTATAGGTAGCGTATATCTCAGATTGAAAAAGCGCCACCCCACAGACAACAACGAAAATACGCTAGAGTTAGGCGAGGTGGAGAAGGACCTAGGTCTGGACGGCATCACCGAGGCGGCCAGCTCTATGTCGCTTGAAGAAGAGGAGGATGGGAACCGACCATGTGTCGACCCGTCGGAGGATTGTGGCATCACAAATGCTACGGATCCTCCAGATCAATGCTCATAAGAGCAAGGTGGCATCGGCGGAGCTTCTTCACACCCTAGAAGAGGAAGTCGTCGATGTTGCCCTAGTCCAGGAACCATGGTTGGCATCGGGTAATGTGGTTTCTGGACTAAAAACTAATGATTATGACCTGTTTTACCCGTGCACCGTAAGTAGAACCAGAACGGCCATTTTGGTACGAAAGGGCATTCAAGCTTACCTTCTTAATAATTACAGCTCTCCTGACCTCACGGTGGTCTCCCTAGAGGGTGGTGCTGAACCGGTGTGGTTAGCATCGTCCTACATGGCACACGACAGGGAGGTACCGCCGGTAGAGATGGAAAATCTAGTCAAGGTAGCCAACACCCAGGGAAGGCACCTTATTATTGGAACAGACGCCAACGCCCACCATAGCCTATGGGGTAGCCCAGATGATAATGTGAGGGGTGAGTTACTAGCAGATTTTATCTTACAGGCCAACATCAGGATCGCTAACACTGGAGGGGAACCAACGTACGTTGGTCCTACCTCACAGAACGTGTTGGATCTCACACTAGTGGTAAGCAATGTGCTTATAGAGAAATGGAGGGTACTACGGAGGGCCTCTTTCTCTGATCATAAATATATACAGTTTGAGATCAAGTTCAGTGCAAACTTGACCAGCAAATTCTCCAGAAACATCCGGAACACCAACTGGGACACGTTCAAGCGCGTAGTGAGCAGTAGGATTCCTCAAGTCAAGGAAATAAGGACAGTGGATGACATTGAGGAGTCCCTCTCCAAATTAACTAAAGGTCTGTTGAGCGCCCATAAAGAGGCCTGCAGGCCGACCAAGAAGAAAAATAAGATCAAACCACCTTGGTGGAACCAGGATCTTAAAAGGAAAAGAACCAATCTTCAGGATATATTTAAACTAGCCAAAGTAGCGGAAGACGAAATGGTCTGGAACGAATATAGAGCTCTCCTCCGTCTTTTCAAGAAAGAGATTAGAGTGGCGAAAAGGAACTCTTGGAGATCCTTCTGCTCTAATCTTGAAAAAGTTTCGGACACTGCAAGATTGCGCAAACTGCTCTCCAGCCATCATACCACGAGAAGCCAGCTCCTTATTGGAGACAATGTGTGGGCTGAAAACAGCGAGGACTCATTGAAGAACCTACTAGATACACACTTTCCAGGCAGCTCGGATACAACCCCTGCCGACAGCTTTAGAGAAAATGATGCACAGATCCAAGAGATCCCACACCATATTTTCACCAAAGATAAAATTATCTGGGCCATCAACTCTTTTTCAGGTTACAAATCCCCAGGTACTGACGAGATCGCACCCATCATGCTCCAGAAAGCAGGTATGGTAATTATTCCATGGCTTTTAAAACTGTTCGGGGCATGTCTTAGGATGAGCTACGTGCCTATTGCCTGGAGAACGGCCAGGGTAGTGTTTATACCCAAAGCGGGAAAAACCAGCCATGTGTCTTCCAAGGACTTTAGGCCGATCAGCCTCACCTCATTCGTGCTCAAGACATTTGAAAAGCTACTGGAAAACTACTTGCGCAGCACAGCATGTACGAGTCTGAACAAGAATCAGCATGCATACACAAAAGGCAAATCTGTGGACACAGCTCTGAACGCTCTGATCTGCAACGTGGAGAAAGCTCTCCACCACCAAGAGTATGCGCTCGGTGTATTTGTGGATATCTCAGGGGCGTTTAACAACATAGCGATAGATGCGATTACTAGAAGCCTAGAAGCCATCGAGGCTCATGACTCACTCACGGCATGGATCAAAAGCCTGCTGAACTGTCGGAAAATTAAAGCGGAGTGGGGCGCCACAAACATCACAAGGGAAGTACACAGAGGAACACCTCAGGGAGGAGTGCTGTCACCTCTGCTATGGAACATTGTGGTCGACGGCCTACTGAAAATATTCGAAGGAACATCCACCAAAATTACTGCCTATGCTGACGACATAAGCATCGTTATTGTGGGGAGATGTCCCTCCACTCTGAGTTCATTAATGAACCACTCCCTCAGAGTCATGCTCAGATGGGCACTAGAAGCTGGACTGAGCCTTAATGCGGATAAAACGGACCTCATTCTTTTCACAAAGAAATACAAGGTACCGCATTGGATCCCACCCAAAATTGGAGAGATCTCGTTAACTCCAAAATCACAGATAAAATACCTCGGTACGATTATTGACAGCAAGCTGACATGGAGATCTAATGTTGAGGAAAGGGTTAAGAAGGCTACCATAGCACTCTATACAACCCAGCGGATGTTGAGTTGCACGTGGGGCCTTTCACCCAAACTCACACACTGGATCTTTATCTCTGTTGTGCAACCAATACTGATGTACGGGGCTCTCGTATGGTGGTCAGCCACAGAAAAGGTGACATATAATAAACTACTAGAAAAAGTTCAAAGACGGGCACTCCTATGCATAACAGGAGCCCTACGAACCACGCCCACGAAGGCAATGGAAGTTATGCTAGACATCAATCCAATCGACACTCAGATTCGACTCAATGCATCCAAGACCGCACAAAGGCTTGTTGCGGCTGGAACTATGATTGTTCAAGGCTATGGGCACAGCTCAATAGCTAGAACGATGAGTGAATCTACTGACTACATATGCGAGAAGACTGTTCATGACAAGGGCACAACAGTGTCACTAGGGCTGACAGAATGGAAAAGGGGACTCCGGAACCGTAATGCGGTCAATATCTTCACAGATGGGTCAAAGATGGCAGCAGGCGTTGGAGCAGCTGTGTACTGTGCGGACCCACCAACAAGATTATCATACAAGCTCCCGGACTATTGTAGCATCTTTCAAGCTGAAATATTTGCCATCCGGAAAGCCGCAGAGGAAGCTATCAATCTTGGAGGAGATAAGGAGCAAATCAACATCTTTGTAGATAGTCAAGCAGCTATCAAAGCAGTAAAGGCGACCAGCATTCGCTCCAAAAGTGTTCTGGCGAGCAGAGTCGCAGTAGATCTGTTAGCACTCAACAAAAAAGTGCACTTCTACTGGGTACCGAGCCACCGGGGCATTGATGGAAACGAATGGGCAGATCATCTAGCCAAGGTCGGTGTACAGCTAAACGAAGACGTGGTAGAGAGCGTCGCAACACCGCTCACCACGATTTACAAAGATCTAGAAGACGCGGCAAGGGCAGAGGCGGAATGCAGATGGAGATCCACATCTTCCTGCAAAACGTCTAAAATAATGATCAAGACCCGCAGCAGCAAAATGAAAACCTTACTTCTGAGCTTGGGTCGGCCGGACTGTCGGTTGCTTACGGGAATCCTCTCGGGGCACTGTCTCACGGCCGTACATGCCTGTAGGCTCAATATTCTTACAAATAAGGACTGCAGGAGTTGCAATGAATCAGGAGTCCAGGAAACGCTAGAGCATCTCTTGTGTCACTGCCCAGCTCTGGCAAGGACAAGACACAAACACCTCGGCTCACATACACTACAACAACTATCAGACGTCGCCCGTAGATCTCCAAGGGAGCTGCTAAACTTCGCCAAACAGACGCGTATCCTTTCTGGATAAAAATTCTTCTCTAGGATCTCCTTCACCGGTTTCACTAAGGATCACCCATGGTCTATGTGGAATCCCCCCCTTGGGGATTCACCGGCTCAACCTAACCTAACCTATTAAATTCAAACTCACGCCAAAATCAAATACTATACCATATATATGTGCCCAAGTCGGCTGTCGTGTGAAAGCAATACGAGGAATTTGTCTTTGACTAACACAGCATAAACTGTACACGTTTGGCTTAACATTTTAGAACGGCTTTTAAACCGTCTGCGCTTCGCTCTCGTCTCGCTGCTTTCGCTTTAAGCCGAAACGAGCTGGAATACAAAGTAATAAGAAAGAGCACAAATACGCAACTCAGCTCGACTCGCAAGACAAAAGAAACAGCTGGAAAAAACGCACATATGCTTCACATATAATCACATATATATAAATTACGGAGTAAAAAAGCTGGAAAAGGATTCTAGCGTGTTTTTCCCTTTTTTTTCTTTGCAGCTGCTACTAACTGAATTTATCTAAAGTAAAGTATTTAGTCGGTGAGTGGAACTGCTGTTTGCGCTGCTTGAGTGTGAATATATGATGAGTGTATTGTTGCCATTCATAAAACGAGTACTCACGCTTAGGCCAGGCACCAGGCACAGGGGATAGCGGGGTTATTCAGCCAGTCAACTGTCTTTTAATTATACGAGTTGCTCATACTCCTCGACACGGAGTAAAGTTGGAATTTATGCAGGCGCATATAATGTTGAGTTTTATGTGCCCCTTGATGCACACACACTCACATGTGGCAGCAGTTTTTGTGTGTTTTATTGTCTGTATAACTAGACGTATACTTTATGACTCCGAAAGGGTGGTCGGAGGAGGGAGGGCGCGGACTCACAATTCGTTTATAGAAAATATGCCAACGGCTCTATTATGACTTCTTCAAAATTTACAGTCTGTTGCTTGGCGTAAAATGTGAGAAGAGTTTTTATATTGCTCACACACACACACACACATACAGAGAAGAAGCGAGAGATGGAGAGAGAGAGAGAGAGAGGTAGCGAATTTTTCGCCCATTTCTCGCCCGTTTTTCTTTAGTTTTTCGCTCGGTTTTTCTGTTTTGCGGCAAACCGCAGCCAAGTTTGCACTGCAATTATGATTGCTCTACGTACTCCATACTCCTTCCGCTCCCCTCTCGCCCTCCTCTCACCTATCGCCAGCTCTTTGTGGCCGTTTACATGCCTTCTTCGCTCATTTAATGTATTTCGCAGGTTTTCCTTTTTTTTTTTGTATTTTCTTTTAGGTTTTTTGTCTTGCAGCTGCCGTTTTTTGTTTGACTGCCGCCAACGTTGCCGTTGCAGCGCTTTTGTTTTTTAGCCGGAAGTTGCTCAAGTGTTAATAATTTCATTATTTCCGCTACGCTGCAGCCCATACCCACACACACACACAGACACACACGCCACACACACACACACACACACTTAGCGCTTACACACATATGTGTGATGTGCAGGCTTTGCGCCTCTGTCTTCGGACATTGCCCGGCTTCGTTTCAATACTCTGCAAGTAAAGAGCTGCGTTTACAATAAAATTTGTGTAAATAGATGCATTAAAAAAATATATAAATAAATATATTTATATGAAATATATAATTTATGTAATATTTTTTTTAATTTAATAAAATTATTTTATAAACAACTGATTGTATTATCAATGAATGCAGGTACTTTCCTTGAAACTTTTGTGGCAAGTTCTTAATTTATTTATAACTAATAGAGCATAAAATTGTCGGTGCATTTATTATACTTATGCCCGTCGTTATTCGCTTTTTATTTCCTGTCTATAAAAAGGGCAGAAAACTGCTGCATGTGTAATTTTTACGCTTTTTCTGTTATGTTCTAGGCAGCATCTAGTTTGTTTTTGCCTTCGTTTTTGCTTTCTTTTGGAGTTTTTGTTTTTTGTTTTTTTTTTATTTTCTTATGTGGAAAAAATGTAATTACATACGCCAAAAGTAGTAGTTGCGCGGCTGGGGTTAAGGGTATGTTTTTTGGCTAGAGTGAGCTCTAAGCCAAATAACTGCAAAATAATGCCACAGTCGAGAGGGCTAACTAGATAAAAGGGCATCTAGTATAATTGGAATGAATTCTTTTTATGCTCGTTGTGGGCGGAAGGGGAGTGGCATCCAAGATTTGACGTAAACTTGTTCTGCGTATGGTATACACCTTTCAGAAATGACCTTTCTAGCTCTTATAGTTGCTGAGATCGACGCGTTCAAACAGACGGACAGACGGACAGACAGACGGACATGGCTTTATCGACTCAGCTCGTCATCCTGATCAAGAATATATATACTTTGTGGGGTCTGCCACGCCTCCTTCTGGCTGTTACATACATTCGCACAAAGTTATTAACCCTGTTTTCCCATTTTTCAAATGGGCACAGGGTATAAAAAGTAAAAAGGGTCTATTAGTTTAGTGCAAAGAGGAAATGTGTGTAACACCCAGAAGAAGGCGTGGCAGACCCCACAAAGTATATATATTCTTGATCAGGACGACAAGACGAGTTGATATAGCCATGTCCGTCTGTCTGTCTGTCCGTCTGTATGAACACCTAGATCTCAGCAACTATAAAAGCTAGAGACACCATATTCGGGATTCAGGTTCCCCTATTCAGTAAGCAGCACGAGTTTGTTTTAGATTTTGGATACCTCCCCCCTTCCCCCGCAAACCGCAAAAAGCTACTGCAGCCACAGCTTTAAAGTTATTGACTTGTAATTTGGTACGTGACTAGCTTATGACATTCTCTAATGACTCTGTGAATTTCGTTCTGATTGGATGAGAAACAGTGAAAATATGGAACAGACAATTTGCCGCAATAGGCAGAGGGTGGTGTGCCATGCGTTATCGCGTAGTTTTGTGCATGTGCCGCTGATTGTGTTTGTGAGTACATATAGACAAAGTAAAGGTCTCCTACTGTCGGTTACGTCCGACTGTAGCCTCCGTCCCACTGATCTGCATCGTCATATTTAGACCCTTTACTTTAAAAAAAAAAGGTCTATTAGTTTAGTGCAAAGAGGAATGTATGTAACACCCAGAAGGAGGCGTGGCAGACCCCACAAAGTATATATATTCTTGATCAGGACGACAAGACGAGTCGATATAGCCATGTCCGTCTGTCCGTCTGTCCGTCTGTCTGTCCGTCTGTCTGTCTGTCTGTCCGTCTGTCTGTCTGTATGAACACCTAGATCTCAGCAACTGTAAGAGCTAGAAACACCATATTCGGGATTTAGATTCTCCTAATCAGTAAGCAGCACGAGTTTGTTTTAGATTTTGGATACCTCCCCCCCTTCCCCCGCAAACCGCAAAAAGCTGCTGTAGCCACAGTTTCCAAGCTATTGATTTGTAATTTGGTATTTAACTAGTTTATGACATTCTCTATCGACGCTGTGAGTTTTGTTTTGATCGGATAAGAAACAGCGAACATATGCCACAGACAATTTGTGCACTAGGCAGAGGGGGGGTGGTGTGCCTTGCATACGCGGGTAGCTTAGTGTGTGTGCGACAGATTGTGTTTGTATGTACATATTTTTTTTAATAACTCTTTTATTTACCAACCGATCTTGTTGAATTTTTCACCATATATTTATATGGCTCTAAACTATGTATGTGGAAAATAATAAGCTTACGTGTTTTAAAGTGTGGGAGTTATAGCGTTTTTTTTATTTATACAGGATTTGAAGGCGGAAGAGGCGTGGCACTAAAAATTTGAAATACACAAATTTTTTGTATGCTTTATACCTACCAATATATCATGCAATTTTGTTGAAAAAGGATTCGCAAGTGCAGGATATTGGTATCCTTACCCCTTAAAAAGGGCGGTAACACGCTCACTTTAAAATAAATTAGTTTTGACCCCATAAACCCAATTCAAAAAACCAAATTAAAAAATTTTGCTTCGTTCTCGAGTTATTAATTAATGCCAAAAAAAACTTTCCAAATGCCCCATAGTGCTATGGTTGCATAGAAATCCGGAATACCAATACGTAAAAGCAGTCGAGCCGCCAAGATGTTGACCGCTTCAGAATTCCAGATTATAGAAAGTCTAAAAACACTAATATTGCTTTGTAAATTAAGGGAGGAGATATGTTATATATGTAACATCCTGTATTAAGAAACTCCCCATACTTTGTTTACTATCACACATATTTTGTTCAACCATACATATTAACAGATACACACAATAAAGTCAGTTGTGTATTACACCTCACAGCATGCAGACGCGTACTCTCTCCACACGATACACACACAAATACATCAGTTACTAACTCTGGTTTTCCCATTTTTTAAATATAATTCTATAATTCTATTCTATAGCAGCCATGCTTTTTATACTCTGTGCCCATTTGAAAAATCTTGCCCGCGAGACAGTCAGGCAGCCCCGACTGTTTTATACCCTGTACCACAGATCACCCTTGCCCGTACAGTATGCTATTTAAAATATATTTTAAATCTAATATGACATGCTGCTATATATACGAGGGTGGTCCGATAAGTATCTAGCCTTCGAAAGATAAATGGAAATTTTGGAAACCTGGCAATTTATTTTTATACCCTGTGCCCATTTGAAAAATGGGAAAAACAGGGTTAATAACTTTGTGCGAATGTATGTAACAGGCAGAAGGAGGCGTGACAGACCCCACAAACTATATATATTCTTGATCAGGAAGACGAGCTGATTCGATTTAGCCCTGTCTGTCTGTCTGTCTGTCTGTTTGGATGAACGCGTCGATCTCAGCAACTACAAAAGCTAGAGATGCCGTTTTGATTGCTATAGATAGGTAGTTATCTTACGCAGATCAAGATTATTTCAAATTGTTGATGCCACGCCCCCTTTACACCCAAAAATCAATAAAACTCACACAACCTCGTGGTTTTTACCATAAAAAGTTGAAAAACAAGCGTAATATTAAACATAGAAGATTGTTATTAGGAACATAAGCTCTCTTGTATTATATTTAACTATCCTGGAAAGCGCAGTGAAATCGGTTAAGAAACACAGGAGATATAAGCTTCACAATAGTTAAACTTAAAAGTTCAAAAACAAGCGTAATATTAATCATAGAATGTTGTTATTTGGTATATATACTCTCTTCTATTTAATTTAACTATCCTGAAAAGCGCATTGAAATCGGTCAATAAACAACGTAGATAAAAGCTACGCAATTGGCAGCGCAGCCCAGCAGCGCAGCAGCAGCAGCGCAGCTGGCGCACGTAAATAGGGAAGAAGAGGAAGTACTGCTGATACGCTTAGTGTGACAGTTTTATAAAATTTTATATAAAATAAAAGGCACAGGGTATTCTACAGTCGGGCCCGTCCGACTGATCTGTCCCGTCCGACTGATCTGCCCTGTCCAAATTTTTCAACATAGTGTCCTTTTAGCTCGATACACTAAAACCCAGCAATGCTCCAACTTCTTTAACCCGTCTGAAAATACGTTTTCTCGAGGTCTGCAAAATAAAAGAAGTCGCACGGGGCCAAATCTGGTGAATAAGGTGGATAAGGCAGTAGTTCGTAGCCCGACCAATTTGACCGTTGCGATTGCGGAAGTGTGAACCGGCGTGTTGTCATGGTGGAACAGCATTTTTTTATGTGTATAGTATAGGGAAATGGTATACCGGGATATTATTAGGTTGTTTGGTAATGACATACCTGCTTTTACATTCAAATTTCGCGCTTCGCTTGTGAAGTCAAATATAATCGTATCTGGCAATGCTGTATATCGTTTGAAAGGTATTGGCAACACCTTTAAAATGACATATAGTTTGTTTACATGAGCTTCCACGTTAAAAAATTACAATTGATTGAAATGGAGTTCACAAACGCAGAAATTCGGGCAATTTTGAAATTTTATTTCGCACAAGGAAAAACTGCTGCGGAATTTCGCAGACAGATTATTGCTGTCTTAGGAGATAACAAACTTTCGATTCAAACTGCCGAACAGTGGTTTAGGCGATTCCGAAGTGGCAATTTTGATACCGAAACACCCAAGCCTTCCGGACGACCAGTGACCGTTGATACGGATAAAATCATGGATATAGTGGATCGAGATCGTCATGTGACTATTAGAACCATCGCAGAGGAGCTGCAACTAAAAAAAATAAAAAAAAAACTAAAAATCGTCAAAAATCAATAAAGAAACCGGTATGTCATTACCAAACAACCTAATATAATATGTAGCATAGCCTACTACTACTTACATATACTACATCAAAATTAATGTTAAAATAAAAATATGGACGGGGCAGATCAGTGGGACGGAGGCTACAGTCGGCCGTAACCGACAGTAGGAGACCCTTTACTTTAACTTTATGCATTTACATCGATGTTTTTCACAATCGATGTTTGTAACTGTTTATGCCAGATAGACAGATCACCCTGTATAGGGTTTGCAGAAATAACTGCGCATAAATTGAAATTGGTACACCGCTTACAGAGTCAGCTGTCGTCCCATCTGATTTCAATTACCAACGTCTCGTCTAAGTGCACAGTCACATTACGACAACTTCTACATATCTACTACATACAGACATACAACCATCTACATATATACACTACATATAAACTACTAAAATACTACAATAAACACATTGGAAACATCTTTAAATTTAAAAGAACATAAAAGTGTGCTTTTATTTGTGCTAAACTGTGCAAGTGAAGTTGCAAGTGCAAAACCCAACAGTAACCATCGATGTTTTCGATGTTTTTGTGGCAAAAACATCGATGTAATCGATGCAATCGATGTAATCGACACAATCGATGTTTTTATTGGAATAAAAAATTAATAGAAGTTTCATTTGCGAGAACTTTACTTGGAAAAGAATATGAAAATTTGTTAATCAAGGATAAATCATAATTTGGCGAAATTCAGCTTAATGTAAGGATAATATCGTAATAGGGCGAAAAACATAATATGAAAACTTCAGTTTTATTATAAGGATGTTTCAATTCTTAACAAAATCATATTTCAACTTCAGCTCAATGTAATAACTACAGCATATTTTACTTAAAACTAGTAAGGACGGAGCTACAGTCAGACGCAACCGACTATAGGAGACCCTGTACTTTGCGTTTTCTTCGCTGTATCCGATCGTAATGTAATTTACAGTATCGGTGGAGATTGTCATATACTACGTACATACCATATCCTAAGTCATTAGCTGTTAAACTGTAGAGTTAAAACTGAAAACTGTTGCTAATTTGGTTTTTTCGTTAGCGGAGGAATGAGACGAATTATCAAAAAACCCAAACTAACTTGATCTGATGGCTGCATAGGAGAATCTAAATACCAAAAAATGGTATTTCTAGCTCTTATAGTCTACAAGATCTAGGTGGTTTCTTTGTCTGATCTATCTTCGCTGTTTCTTTGCTGTTTGTAATGTAATTCACAGCAGTGACGGATAATGCCAAAGGCTGCGTGCATGCCACATCCCAAGTCTGTAGCTTTTAAACTGTGGCTGTTGTGGGATTTACATACATTTATAAAAAAATGGTTTGTTACATAACATCGCTGTTTCTTGTCCGTTTGTAATGTAATTCACAATATCGACGGATAATTCTGTAGGCTACGTACATTCCAAATTGCAAAGTCTGTAGCTTTATTATTGTGGCCGCAGTGGCACATATACGCATTTTGAAAAAGATTGTCTCTTGCATATCTTCGCTATTTCTAATTCAAATCAGAAATAATCATATAGCATCGATGAAGAATACCATAGACTACGTACATGCCAAATTACAAGTCAGTAGCCCTATTATTGTGGTTGCTGTGGCGCTTATTGTTTTCAAGATTTTTGAGATAGGTGTAGATTTTCGATGATTCGCGGATGAAGGAGGCGAGATATCCAAAATCTGAAACAAACTCGTGCTGCTTACGATAATAGAGAACCTGCATATCAAGAAATGGTGTCTCTATCTCTTTTAGTTGCTGAGATCTAGGTGTTCATACAGACGGACGGACAGACGGACAGACAGACAGACGGACAGACGGACATGGCTATATCAACTCAGCTCGTTGTCCTGAGTCAGAATATATATACTTTGTGGGGTCTACCACGCTTCCTTCTGCCTGTTACACACAGCTGTCATTTGCACTATTTATTTATTTATTTAATTTAAAGTCGACTAAGACCAGTCGACTAAAAGAAATTAAATTACAAATTAAAATTAAAAATAATAAAATTAAAATTAAAATTTAATTTAAAAATATAAGATAAGAAAAGAAAAGAAAATCTGGGGAAAAATAAGATTAAAATATGAATTCAAATTAAAGAAAAAAAGAATATATAGGTCCAGCATTCGCTGCAAGGATATGGGGAAAACCCAGAAAAACCCAATCAGACCAAGATTAGTGTTTAGTTGTGTTAATCACTATTACCAAGCTACTATATAGTGTTATGTTGAGTTAGGTAATTTAAAATAGCAAACTTAATAGAAGGGAGAGAGGTATCCATGTCGAATACACTACAGAGACGGTTGTAGTCACTGCAGAGTATTCGAAAGGGTTCATGCAAGGAGTAGTTAGTGGTACAAAAATTCAAAGCTATAGGTGTAAAGTGACGGGTAGGTCGCTGCGGCACAGAAAAACTGATTTTTCCTAACAATGTAGGGGAGTCAATTTCTCCACGCAGCAACCTTACCATAAATACTACGCCCAACATAGTACGTCGGTTAGCTAAAGAGGGGAGGTTAATTAAGAGTAGTCTACTTCTATAGGGAGGTAAATCAACGCCAGAAACCCAGTTAAGGCCACGAAGAGCGAATAGAAGAAATTTCTTTTGTACGGATTCCATCCTATCCTGGGTGACCAAACACAAGATCCATACTCCAAAATGGGACGCACAAGAGACGTATAAAGAAGTTTAGTGGTATAGGGGTCATCAAATTCTTTGGACCATCGTTTGATGAATCCAAGAACCCGAAGAGCCTTACTGATGGTGAGTACAATGTGTTTATCGAATTTAAGTTTAGGATCGAGAAGCAGTCCTAAATCATTTACTTCATGAATTCGGGAAAGAGGCATACTGTTCAGCATGTAATCGAAATGTTTGGGTTGGCCCCTGCAAAATGTCATCACCTTACACTTCGAGCAGTTTAAGTAAAGCTGATTGGTCTTACACCAAGATAAAAAAGAATTCAAGTCTGCTTGTAATAATGACTGCGAGGTGATGTCATCGTACGTTAGGCACAGCTTAACATCGTCGGCATACATAAGTATGGAAGAGTGTGACAATACAAATGGAAGATCATTGATAAACAAGTTGAAAAGCAAAGGACCAAGGTGGCTACCTTGAGGAACACCAGACGTTACATATACAGGCTTAGATACACTACTTTTAAAAATAACTTTCTGAGTTCTATTGTTTAAATACTCAGAGATCCAGCAAATAAGGTTAGTAGGGAATCCAATAAGATTTAGTTTTTTTAGTAATAGAGAGTGGTTAACAGAATCAAAGGCCTTGCTGAAGTCGGTATAGATGACATCAGTTTGCATTTTTCTTTGGAATCCGCTTATCACAGAGGATGTTAATTCTAATAGGTTAGTGGTAGTAGATCTACGTTTCACAAAACCATGCTGGAAAGGTGAAATAATAGAGCTACATAAGTGTTGTAGTTGAGGTGTAATTAAGCTCTCAAATACTTTAGGAATAGCGGACAACTTGGAAATACCTCTATAATTTTTTACATCGGACTTGGAACCCTGTTTGTGAAGAGGAATTATAAAAGATTCCTTCCAAATACTGGGAAAAGCAGAATGATCAATGGATAAAGAGAATAATTTATGTAAGGGATCACTTAAGGCGTCAGCACAGTACCTAAGTACACAAGCTGGCACTCCGTCAGGCCCTGGGGAAAAGACCGGTTTAATTTGATTAAGACTGTCAAGTACCGAACTTTTCGTGATGATTGGCCCAAAGATGCAATTAGACCGTTGTTGATAGTATGGGTAAGGTATATCAAAATCGTTAGAAGACGAGTACGTGGTTTGAAAAAATTCAGCAAACAAGTCGGCAGAGGCCTGATCAGTGGCTGCTTTCATATTTTCAAGATAAACTGATGGGGGCAAAGAAGATGACTTTCGCTTAGAGTTGACAAAGTTATAGAATTGCCTGGGATCTTGGGCAAATTGTAACTTACAGCGACGCAAATACTCATTATAACATTGCGAATTTACAATCAGAAAATTAGATTTGGCCACTGCATATCGAGAAAAATCAGATGGTTTGCCTGACTGCTTGTATTTTTTATAAAACCGTGACTTGGAATTCTTTAATCCCGCTAATTCCTTTGTAAACCAAAGGGGTCGCTTGGACCTGACTTTGGCTACTACCGGAACGCAGGAATCAAAAAGAAAATTCAGGACATTATAAAAGAAAGCAACTGCAATATTAATATCAGTACATGAATATAATGGCGACCAATCTGTTTCAAGTATAAGTGTATTAAGCATCAGAAAATCAGTTCTACGGAAGCAACGCGTTTTGCGTGCTGCATCAGTTACTATAATAGGACCAGGCAAGTCTAAAACTAACTCTAAAGTAGGATGAAAGTTATCTTCAGGTGAAACAAGAGGATCAGTACGACTGATAATACTACAGGATGGATAAGATGAGAAAATTAGGTCTAGAATACGTTGACTACAGTTTCTAATATGATTTACTTGGATCAGACAAAGTTCTAAAAGTCCTTCTATAAACTCATGCGAGCGTGAAGGGGATAACACACCATGCTCATCAGACCAGTCAAGCCCCGGCAAGTTGAAGTCGCCCATAACGATAAAGTGATCGTTATCAGAAGCAAGAGAGGAAATGAATTGAATAGCGGAAAGATGATTAAGATATATAGAAATGTCAGAATGAGGTGGTATGTAGGAAGAAGTAATAAATACAGAATAGTGAGTAAGCGTGATCTTAACACCCACAAATTCAATGCACTGAGCACTAGGTGGTGCAATTACCTCCGAGGACAGGTCGGAGTCGACGGCAATAAGTACCCCACCCCCTACTCTGAATAAGCGATCGCATCTGTAGGTGGTATATCTGCTTGGGAAAATAGAAAGATTTGAAATTTCGGGCTTTAACCAAGTTTCAGTAAGAACTATGACATGAAAATCAAAAGATAAACTATTTACGTAGAGCATGCAAAGTTTAGCCACTAAGCACTCAATACATAGAGGCGTCAAACAGCCAAAAAAGTGGTTTCACAAAAATCTCGACGATCGCGTCCCAGCAACATGCAACCTGTGCGAGTCGAACACGCAACCGAACAGCCGCCTTGAAAATGTATAGGAATGGTTGCAAGCGAGCTCGCTACGAACGCGCTTCAAACGCACGTCAGTCGACTGCCGACATTTGAACTGAGAGCACGGACTTATTCGTGCTCTCCGTCCCATGCGCTCGTGCCAGTTTGCAATGCTGGCCAGCGATTTCGGTTTTGATTCTCGTTTCAGTTTTCTGTTTGGATGCTGAGCATTGGCGCTCAGCGCACATTAAGAGTCGGGATGTTGATACCCTCTCTAATTTGCATATATTCCGCTGCCGCTAGAATTTAGCAATTGAATGAATAGGGTATCAACTTGCGACGTTCATTGACGTTTGGGCTTCGTCAAAGTTGTTGTTGGGAATTTCGGTTTCGCTTGTGTGAAGAGTTGCGTACTTCGGCTGTGGCTCGGCCTTTGTGCGATGTTGCTGTCTTTGTCGGCGGCTTTGCTTGCTGCAAAAAAGTTCCCACGGTTGTTTGTAGATTCTTGTAGGTGCGTGTGAAGCATATGCACCTGTGTGATCCTATTGTTTTTTTATTATTTTTATATATATTATAAATAATAAATATGGACATATTATATTCATTTTTCAGGAAATTTTATTGTTAACAATCGTAATGCTCGTATACAATTATTCATATTATTTTTATTTTTTACAGCAGTGTGTGCAGCAATTAATTTTCAATTCAACTGCAATTTCTGAACTAAACCATATAAAGTTAGCTACGGCTATGTTCAGAAATAATCTTTTAGTATTCGCAATAGAAATACCAAAAAACTTTATAACAGTAAAAATACAACAGATAATACCGATGCCTAATGAAGAAAACTTTGAAATAGATCAGGAATCAGAACTGATATTTAACTATAAAAATTCAACATACACCTATAAAACAAATAAAAAATTAAAAGAAATGCGAAAAAGTAAACATTGTGTATTTAAGAAAAATTGCAAACTGATACAAAGAAATGAAATACAAATATTAGAACTAGACGAAGAAACCGTAGTAATTAAGAATGCTAAAAATGAAACATTATATCAAAATTGTAACAGCAATGAAATTAAAATGAAAAAAAAATATTCTAATACACTTTACAAATTGTACAAAAGGTATAGAAAATAATTATTTTACTAATTCATACGAATTAGATAAGAAAAGAATTTTATATGAGAAATCAAACCAAACTCAAAATTTTACTAAACAAATCACTTTTGAGAAAATATTGGAAAATAATAAGATTAACTGGTCGAACATAAGAAAATTAAAAACACATAGAGACATAAATTATTTTTCTAATGCAACCATACTTTTGTCAATAATTGTATTAATTGCTTACATTGTTTTAAAACACAAGAAAATTAAAATTCAGCTCAATAACAATAGAATTCAGGAGAATTCTTATCTAAAAGGGGGAGAAGTTACGTATAACCCCACTTCACTTCCCACATATGTCCAAAACCCAATTTCTTCTGTACCACCTCTTAATAATAAAGTACAAGAATTGCTTAACTCATTAAATGCTAAATAAACAATATATTAAAGTAATACAGCAAACAGGAAATGCACAGGTTAACGATCTGGCACATGCCAACCAAAATAAGTTCTAAGAAAATATAAAATCCAAATAAGCAATATAACACAGTAAACAGGAAATGCATAGTTCATCGATCGTTATTAAATTCAGGCTAACTAGAGGCCAACGATCTTACACATGTCGACCAGAATAATTCGTAAGAAAACCTAATAAGCACTTCTGTAAACCTAAATTAAGTTTTCTTTAAAACATTATCAATAAAGAATACTCAGTTGATTTTTGCCCACCAAACCCGCTTGACGTGTTTTACTTACAAAAAATTTATTTTTTAAAACTTCGCAACTCCTTAAACAAAATTCGTGCCATATACTAAATCTTTAGCTTTAAAACTGAAGCTTTTAAACTACAAACTGTTGCTAAATTGGTTTTTCGGTTAGCGAAGAAAAGAGAGGAGTTATCAAAAAACCAAAACAATAGTAAATAGTATTTCTAGCTCTTATAGTTTGCAAGATCTAGGTGGCTTCTTTGTCTGATCTATCTTCGCTGTTTCTTCTTCGTTTGTAATGTAATTCACAGCATTGATGGATAATGCCATAGGCTGCGTATATGGCAAATTCCAAATCTATAGCTTTTAAACTGTGGCTGTAGTAGCGCTTACATACATTTATAAGAAAATTGTCTGTTACATAACTTCGCTGTTTCAGTAAGCAGCTCGAGTTTGTTTTAGATTTTGGATACCTCCCCCCCTTCCCCCGCAAACCACAATAAGCTGCTGTAGCCAAAGTTTTAAAGCTATTGATTTGTAATTTGGGATTTAACTAGTTTATGACATTCTCTATCGACGCTGTGAATTTTGTTTCGATCGGATAAGAAACAGCGAACATATGCCACAGACAATTTGCCGCACTAGGCAGAGGGGGGTGGTGTGCGTTGCATACGTGGGTAGCTTAGTGTGTGTGCGTCTGATTGTGTTTGTATGTACATATACTCAAAGTAAAGGGTCTCCTACGGTCGGTTACGTCCGACTGTAGCCTCCGTCCCACTGATCTGCCCCGTCCCTATATTTTTATTTTAAAAAAGTAAAAAGGGTCTATTAACTTAGTGCAAAAAGAATATGTGTGTAACACCCAAAAGGAGGCGTGCAAGACCCCACAAAGTATCTATATTCTTGATCAGGACGACAAGTCGAGTCGATATAGCCATGTCCGTCTGGCCGTCTGTATGAACACCGCAACTATAAGAGGTAGAGACACCATATTCGGGGTGTGGTGGTGGTGTGCCTTGCATACGCCAGGTAGCTTAGTGTGTGTGCCGCTGATAGTGTTTGTATGTACATATAGTAGTAGTAGTAAGGTAAAGGGTCTGCTACAGTCGGTTACGTCCATGGGCTGTGAGTGTTCGTGCCGCACCAAATCGATACGATCAACACGACGACCCGTTATTCGCGCAAGAAAAATGTTTATACCCTGTACCCATTGAAAATGGGAAAAACAGGGTTAATAACTTTGTCAGAATGTATGCAACAGGCAGAAGAAGGCGTGGCAGACCCCATAAAGTACATATAATCTTGATCAGGGTGACGAGCTGAGTCGATATAGTCTGTTCGTCTGTCTGTCTGTCTGGATGAACGCTAAAGTTTTCTGCTAGAGAAGCCGTTTTGGTCATTTTTGAAAGATGTATACCATACGCAGAACAAGTTTATTCCAAATTTTGGATACCACGCCCCTACCGCGAACAATGGCCATAAATACAATACATTGACCAATTTAAGACATATAAATCTATCTAAATAAATTCTTGCTTCTACGAACTGTGGAGATGATTAATATCTACCAATTCTACCAATATCTACCAATTTAAAGATTTTTTTTTTTTAATTTTGATGTATGTCTAAGTAGGCTGTGTTACATATAACAATATCCCGATATACCATTGGCCTCCTCGTGGTGTTCCCTGGGTATCGATTATATTTATCAATCGTTAGCTGATTCGAGCGGCGAAATAATATAAATAAAATATTTGTATTCAACATAGAATGTTGGTATTTTGAATATAAATTGAATTAGATTCAAAATACATTTTAAATAGAATACTGTACTAGCAAGGCTGATCTTTGGTACAGGGTATAAGACAGTCGGGCTTGCCCGATTTTTAGACCCTGTACTTTAAAAAAGTAAAAGAGTCTATTAATTTAGTGCAAATGACAGCTGTGTGTAACAGGCAGAAGGAAGCGTGGTAGACCCCACAAAGTATATATATTCTGACTCAGGACGACGAGCTGAGTTGATATAGCCATGTCCGTCTGTCCGTCTGCTGTCTGTCCGTCTGTCCGTATGAACACCTAGATCTCAGCAACTATAAAAGCTAAAGGCACCAGCTTTCCCGATTTAGGTAGTCAGCTAATTCAAGCAGATCAAGTTTGTTTCAAACTTTTGATATCTCGCCTCCTTCATCCGCGAATCAGCAAAAATCTACACCTACCTCAAAAATCTCGAAAACTATGAACGCCACAGCTGCCACAATAATAGCGCTACAGACTTGTAATTTGACATGTACGTAGCCTAAGGTATTATCCACCGATGCTTCAAATTAGATTATGATTTGAAACAGAAATAGCGAAGATATGCAATAGACAATGTTTTGCAAAAATGTATTTATGTGCAACTGCAGCCACAATATTAGAGCTACAGACTTGTAATTTGGCATGTACGTAGCCTATTGAATTATCCATCGATGCTGTAAATTACATTACAAACGGAGAAAAAACAGCGAAGTTATGCAGCAGTAAATTGTTTTATAAATATATGTAAGCGCCACTACAGCCACATTTTAAAAGCTATAGACTTGGGATTTGGCATGTACGCAGTCAATGGCATTATCCATCAATGTTGTGAATTATTTTACCAACGGTAAAGAAACAGCGAAGATAGCGCAGACAGAGCAGCTACCTAGATCTTGCAAACTATAAGAGCTAGAAATACCATTTTTTGGTATTTATGTTCTCCTATGCAGCCATCAGATCAAGTTAGTTTGGGTTTTTTGATAACTCCGCTCATTCCTCCGCTAACCGAAAAACAAGTTTAGCAACAGTTTGCAGTTTAAAAGCTTCAGTTTTAAAGCTAAAGATTTGGGATGTGGCATGTACGTAGTCTATGACAATCCCCATCGATGCTATGAATTACATTACGATCGAATAAGAAACAGCGAAGAAAACGGAATGTACAGGGTCTCCTACAGTCGGTTGCGTCCGACTGTAGCTCCGTCCTTTTTGGTTTTTTTATACCCTGTGCCCATTTGAAAAATGGGAAAAACAGGGTTAATAACTTTGTCAGAATGTATGTAACAGGCAGAAGGAGGCGTGGCAGACCCCACAAAGTATATATATTCTTGATCAGGGAGACGAGCTGAGTCGATTTAGCGATGTCCGTCTGTCTGTCTGTCTGTCCGTCTGTCTGTCTGTCCGTCTGTCTGTATGAACGCGTCGTTCTCAGCAACTACAAAAGCTAGAGATGCCGTTTTGGTTGCTATAGTTAGGTAGTTATCTTACGCAGATCAAGTTTATTTCGAAAATTGGATGCCACGCCCCCTTGACGCCCAAAAATCAATAAAACCCTAACAACCTCGTGTTTTTGAACATAAAAAGTTGACTAACAAGCGTAATATTAAACATAGAAGGTTGTTATTTGGAATTTAAGCTCTCTTGTATTATATTTAACTATCCTGAAAAGCGCATTAAAATCGGTTAAGAAACACAGGAGATATAAGCTTCACAATAGTTGAAATTAAAAGTTCAGAAACAAGCGTAATATTAATCATAGAATGTTGTTATTTGGTATATATACTCTCTTCTATTATATTTAACTATCCTAAAAAGCGCATTGAAATCGGTTAATAAACAAAGCAGATTTAAGCTACGCAATTGGTAGCGCAGCCCTGCAGCGCAGCAGCAGCAGCGCAGCAGCAGCAGCGCAGCTGACGCACGTATAAAGGAAAGAGGGGGAAGTACTGCTGATACGTTTAGTGTGACAGTTTTATAAAATTGTATATTTAGACCCTGTATTTTAAAAAAATAAAAGGGTCTATTAATTTAGTGCAAATGACAGCTGTGTGTAACAGGCAGAAGGAAGCGTGGTAGACCCCACAAACTATATATATTCTGACTCAGGACGACGAGCTGAGTTGATATAGCCATGACCGTCTGTCCGTCCGTATGAAAATCTAGATCTCAGCAACTATAAGAGTTAGAGATACCATTTTCGGTATGTAGATTCTCCTATGCTGCAAGCAGATCAAGTTTGTTTTAGATTTTTGATATCTCTCCCCATTCACCCGCTAACCGCGAAAAACAAAAAACAGCCAACGAGATCTTGGAAACTAGAAGTGCTAGCAATACAATTTTTTGGTATTTAGGTTCTCCAATGCAGCAATTACATCAAATATGTTTAAGAGTTTTGATAACTCTTCGCATTGGGCCGCTAATTGAAAAACAATTTTACAACAGTTTTCGGTTTCAAAGCTATGATTTTAATGAACTTAGTCTATGGCCTTCTCCATCAATGCTATGAATTGCATTACAATCGGACAAGAAACAGCGAAGATATTCAGAGATAATATATTTAAAAATATAATCACCTAGATCTTCCAAAGTATAAAACCTAAAAATACCATTTTTTGCTTTTTAGGTTCCCCTATGCGGCAATCAGATCAAGTTTGTTTTAGTTTTTTGATAACTCTTCACATTGGTCCGCTAATTGATAAAAACAATTTTGCAACAGTTTTAGGTTTTAAAGCTATGATTTTAATGGTAACTATACGGGATATGGCATGCACGTAGTCTATGGCCTTCTCCATCAATGCTGTGAATTGCATTACGATCGGATAAAAAACAGCGAAGAAAACACAAAATACAGGGTCTACTACAGTCGGTTACGTCCGACTGTAGCACCGTCCTTACTGGTTTTTTATTGTATTTAACTATCTCGACAAGCGCATTGAAATCGGTTAATAAACACAAAATATAAATAAATTAAATTATATGTAAAATATTTGAATACATTTTATATTGTATTTGCGAGCGCGCAGCGCGAGCTTTTTTAAACTTAAGTTCAACTATTGTGAAGACTATATTTCCTGTGTTTCTTAGCCGATTTCAATGCGCTTTTCAGAATAGTTAAGTATAATACAAGAGAGCTTATGTCCCAAATAACAACCTTCTATGTTTAATATTACGCTTGTTATTCAACTTTTTATGTTCACCTAGCATGGGCGAAGCAGATCAATTGGACGGGCCCGACTATCTTGTACCCTGCGCCGGAGCTCACGCTGCGCGCTCGCACATTCGGTATATAATTAATATATATATATATATATATATATATATATAAACAATAGTATAAAAACTAGTAGGAACGGAGCTGCAGTCGGACGTAACCGACTGTAGTAGACCCTATATTTTGTGTTTTCTTCGCTGTTTTTTATCCGATCGTGATGCAATTCACACCATTGATGGAGAGGGCCATAGACTACGTGCATGCCAAATCCCATATATTTTCCATTAAAATCATAGCTTTAAAACCGAAAAGTGTTGCAAAATTGTTTTTCAATTAGCGGACCAGTGTGAAGAGTTATCAAAAAACTAAAACAAACTTGATATGGTTGCCGCATAGGGGAACCTAAAAAGCAAAAAATGGCATTTTTAGGTTTTATACTTAGGAAGATCTAGGTGATTATATTTTTAAATATATTATCTGTCAATATCTTCGCTGTTTCTTATCCGATTGTAATGCAATTCATAGCATTGATGGAGAAGACCATAGACTAAGTTCATTAAAATCATAGCTTTGAAACCGAAAACTGTTGTAAAATTGTTTTTCAATTAGCGGTCCAATGCGAAGAGTTATCAAAACTCTTAAACATATTTGATGTAATTGCTGCATTGGAGAACCTAAATACTAAAAAATTGTGTTGCTAGCTCTTCTAGTTTCCAAGATCTCGTTGGCTGTTTTTTGTTTTTCGCGGTTAGCGGGTGAATGGGGAGAGATAACAAAAATCTAAAACAAACTTGATCTGCTTGCAGCATAGGGGAATCTACATACCGAAAATGGTATCTCTAACTCTTATAGTTGCTGAGATCTAGATTTTCATACGGATGGACAGACGGACAGACGGACATGGCTATATCAACTCAGCTCGTCGTCCTGAGTCAGAATATATATACTTTGTGGGGTCTACCACGCTTCCTTCTGCCTGTTACACACAGCTGTCATTTGCACTAAATTAATAGACCCTTTTATTTTTTTAAAATACAGGGTCTAATTAATGGGCGCACTGTCACAACATGGTCTATATCTTTTGTGTATATTAACTGATTTCAATGCGCTTTTCAGTTAAATATAATAGAATAGAGTTTATGTTCCAAATAACAACATTCTATGTTCAATATTACTCTTGATATTTAACTTTGTATGTTATGTTCAAATGTTTTCACAATCGCACAAAGCGCCTAGCACCGTGCTTGCCATTGTCATCCCTCTCGCACACTGTTCCCACGTGTAAGGCGGCTGAGCTGCAAGGGCTTGTGCATTTCAATGCATGCAGCATTATGAAGCCTATATCTCCTTAGTTTATTAACCGATTTCAAGGCTCTTTTCAGGATAGTTCTATATAATAGAAAAGAGTATTTATTCTGCATAGCAACGTTCTATGTTCAATATTACACTTGTTATAAAACATTTTCTGTATAAAAATACAAAGTTATGAGGGATCTATTAATTTTTTGGCGTAAAGGGGGCGTGGGCAAGAGTTGAAATAAACCTGGTCTGCGCATTGAATACATCTACCAATGGCAGAAAAAAAAAATTCCTAAACCATTAATTAAGCCTTCAAAATTCAAAAACAGTCAAACCGAAACTGATGAAAATTAAGACTAAAACTACTAATTAAAAAAAAATAAAATAAATTATATAAAACAGTTGAATACAAGAATAAGGTATTGAATTTGAAAATAAAAAATATATATATTATATTTAAATACGTTTTGATAAAAAACA
Organism: Hypselothyrea guttata; assembly: GCA_035045125.1. Taxonomy (NCBI): domain Eukaryota; kingdom Metazoa; phylum Arthropoda; class Insecta; order Diptera; family Drosophilidae; genus Hypselothyrea; species Hypselothyrea guttata. Next base: position 29,113 of record JAWNNJ010002080.1, read on the forward strand.
TTGTGAAAATGACTTACGTTTAATAAAAACAATTTAATTTACATTATAATTAAAGTTGAAAACAAGAAATAAGGCTTAATTTTGAAAAATAAAGGAATTTATTATTATTTTGAAATACTATATTGTTAGAAACTTTTTTTTTGGTAAGGGAAGGGCTCGAGCTAAACAGGCTCCGCGAGTGCCGGCGAAAACAACGTAAGTGGCAAAAATCATAGAATGACTTGAAATAAAATTTTAAAACGAATATATTATATACATAACAGCTTAAATAGACAATATTCCAAGTTTCAATGAAATCCATCCAGCAACATTGAAATAAACTAAAAAAAACCTTCTCCTGTAAAATTCGATTTTGTTGGTTACGTTTTTTTCGCGGGAACAATAACAACATTCTATGTTTAGTATTACGCCTGTTTTTGAACTTTTAAGTTCAACTATTGTGTAGCTCATATCTCCTGTGTTTATTAACCGATTTTAATGCGCTGTTCAGGATAGTTAAATATAGTACAAGAGTTCCATATACCAACTTTCTATGTTTAATATTACGCTTGTTATTCAACTTTTTGTGTTAAAAATTCGAGGTTATGTGAGTTTTATTGATTTTTGAGCGTGAAGGGGGCGTGGAGTCTGCCACGCCTCCTTCTGCCGGTTACATACATTCTGAACGTTATTAAAAGGGTATAAAAAATACAAACAAAAAAAATTTGTAAAAACATTTTATAGACCTAATAATAATAATTTACAAGTTATTAATTAAATACCGCTAGCGAGGCCAAATTGCCAACTGCACATTGGGCCATTTTCCCTTTTTTTTGGCATAAAATAAACTACTGAAGCTAGGGTGATGAAATTTGGTAGAATCGATCATATATACATTTAAAATAAGTGGGTTGAAGTCAATCGGACCACGCCCACTTGCACCGGCCATATAATAACAAATTGTGATTCCGAAATTTTCTCAAACTAATGGGCTTTACGTTGAAAAAATGTTGTTCACGCCATTATCATTAATTTTTATAGGTAATTTTGACATTCCTCTTTTCAAAATGGTTTGGATCGCTTAAATCCGTGCATAAACACCGCCTTGTTATTATTTGAAAGATATCACAATAATAACGCCCTTTTGGGTATGCAATGAGAAAGTATAGCGCATAAATATACCGAAATATGTATGGTCGTTGATGTAAAGTACCTTTGGTGATCAGCATATTGCTGAAAGAATATAGAACCAATATTAACGTGTGATATACCAAAAAACTTGAAATTGTTATATCTGCTTATAGAAAATACAAAAATTTAATATGCCTAAATTAACCTAAAAATTAACGGTTGAAGTTAAAAAACTATATATTTTCTGAAAGTCAAAACTGAATTGCATGTGCGCTGTGAATTAGCAAATTTTAGCAAAAAAAAAGTTAATAAAAGTATTGAGAATACATTTTAGAGAAAAGATTTGCATTGTTACTTTCAGGCACAAATAGGCACATGTTAAAGTTTTACTCTACAATAGTTTAACAATTTTGTTATCATTATTCTAAAAGAATACAAAACGGAGACAAGAAATAACATGTATAATAAACATATAATTGAAAATTGTTAATAAATTATTTTTTGTAGAATACTTTTGCCGTTTTGTTCCATATTTTTAAAAAATTTTTGGAACTGAGGTTATTTTTCAGCGGAAGCGCAAAGTTTTCTTATTTTTCGTGCAAAGTGCGTCGCAAAAACCGCTGATTTATTTCTTGACTTTGAGACCACATAAAAACACAGCGCCTATAAAAATATTGATTAATTTATCGATGCGATATATAATACATGAAGTATGCTCTTCGATATTATGTTATCAAATTTTAAATATCTGAAAATTTTTTTTTTTATTTTATGCCAAAAAAAAGGGAAAATTGCCCAATGTGCACTGTGGAGCGACGACGCTGAGTCGCGACTTAGGCAGAAATGATTGGAATGAGAAAAAATATAGGCAAATTGTTTTTGTAATTTGCTTTGCATACGAGAAAGAGCACTCACCCATACACAAGAGCCAGCCCCTTCCCATAACCCACTGGACCAAAAATTCGCCCGGCGGCGATAGTTCGCCAAAACTGTCGTAAACGAACTCGAAAACGATAGAAACAGCGAATCTAGTCGCTCGTATTTCGTATTCGTGTTCGTATTTTGGTCTCGTTTCTACGAATTGTTCGCTCTCTCTCGTGTTCTCTTCTCCACGTCGTTTTTCGTTTCGTTCGCGCTCAGCGACGCACAAGCGTTCCCTCTCTGTCTCTGTCGTTCCCTCTCAGTACGACTCGCTGGTCGCGTCGATGTGAATTTTTCGTATTCTCTTTTCATTTGCGCTGTCGGATTGTGTGACCGCGCATAAATTTGTGGTGAAATAAGGAAAAAGTTTGATGGTAAGTATTTAACAAATTTATAATTATTCAATTGTGCTATTGTTTGTTCAATATAAAAATGTGATCATTTTTATTAAAAACAATAACTATGATTCAATAAATTTATTGTTTTAATTGCGCTTTTATTTATTTCTATTTTTATTCGCAGCTCCAAACGAAAACTGTTTATAATGTTATGTTATGTGTATGTGCAATAAAAATTTGAGAAAAGAAAATAAAATTTGGTGTGCAATTAAAATTGTATTGTATTTAATAAAAAAAAAGTATCGCAAAAGGTTCACAAACAAGTCGCAAAAGATATCGAAATAGGCTCGCAAACGATTCGCCAGCGAATCGCAAAAGATATCGCCGAAACACTCGCAAACGAGCTCGAAAACGAAGGTTCGTAAACGAAACTTTCTCTGCCACAAACTGACCGACGGGTGATTCGTTTGAGAATCGTTTGCGAGAGCGTCGGCGATAGTCGTCGTTCGCCAATGTTTCGCCTAAATCTCGAAGGCGATATCTTTTTCGAGCTTTTGGTCCAGTGGGCTGGCACGTGCTTGCGACAACAACTGCAATATGACATTTTGCTTGGCACTAAAGGGTTAAAGCTTCGAAAAAAATTCGTCCACACACCACCTTTCAGAGTCACAAGCAAGCACGCACTGAAAATAGTACACAAAAGCCGAACGACTTGGCAGCCGAGTGGACCACCTTGTATAGGCTATCTGCTGTACGGTTATCAAGAGAATTGGTTTGTCATTTTGTTGAAGAATTTCGATACGTTAGGACAATTCAAGCTAATTGTCAGTTACATATCTTCACTGTTTCCTATCCGATAATAACACAATTTCTCACAAAAAAAAAAAAACTAAAGTTACCGACTTGAAAATTTACCTTGCATAAGCTAGCGCTTAGTTTCGATTTGGGCATACACGCACAGCTTGACTATCTCCCCTACTGAGGGAAATAGATCTGCTTCGTCAACACTTGAGGTAAATCCAGAAGGAGATGCCATCGATGTTGTCACTGCCAATGGCACTACCATAGTACGTGGAACTGGTTTCAGTGACCAATAATGAGTAACTAGCTAGCATTCTTGCTGCGTTAATGCTTATAACTTGTTCACAAATATTACAGACCAGTTATAAAAGACAAAAACTAACAGCTTGCTCCACGGTTGTACAATGGGCGTCAATGTAAAGCAACTAGCTCCAACCACATCTGGAGCCCGTCTATTTTCACGTATGATTTGCATGCAAAATGACACTGTGTGTGTGGCTGTGTATGCCTATGCATCTGTGTGTGAACAAAGTACGTACATATGCATGTAGGGAACAGTGCGTGTGTATGCAGTACACATAAATAAACCACAACACAAAAGCAATTAGATGAGGGAGCGCAACAAATCATACTTTTTTTCCGAAGTGTGATTTGAATGTGACAGCTTTTTAACTGGTTTAAAAATGCTTATGTATGTACATATGTGTGTGTGTGTATCGCGTAGTGCAGAGGCTTTGGTAAATAGTACTTACTGTGTGCAATAATTTAGCAGGTTAACGGCACTCTAGGATATCCATAATATATTATTATTTCCTTAAAACTAAGCCAGCTTCCACTCACAGCCCACTGATAAAAAACAGACAATTTTATCATTTTTACATTTTGTGAAACCACACAAGATCAGTCACGCACACCACTGCGGAGAGCAAGAGAATGAGAGCACGAGAGAGCGAGAGCACGAGAGAGAGAGACGAAGAAAGCGGCGCAAAAACCAGAATTTTAATTGCAATATAAAAAATTATCAAGTTGCGTATGTGCATATGTACTTAGATATATAACACATTTCTTTATTTACTCGTTTTTTAATATATTAATTTCCACTTCATATCAAACATATATATATATACATACGGATGTATGTTGATTTATAAATATGTGTACGTGAATACATGCTCCTCTGATCTTTCACTATGTATTTTTGAATTTCCCTTATATCTTCGTAGCTTTGCTTTTGCCTTGCACACAGTTTACACCAATACATGCACAATCGCACTCAATACACGCACAATGGCAGACAGCATAATGCGGCGCCACCAAACTCCGTTCGTCCGCAACAGCGCTACTCGTACCGACGACGGGTAAATGGCAACTGACGAACTCCGGTTAGTCGAGTTGTGCTCAGAGTCATGATGCAATAATACTCAGAGTCTGCACGACGCAGCATCTGCATGCAGTTCTGCCAGACTTTTTTTTAGTCAAAAGTGGCTAAAAATGATCTGAGAGTGGCTAAAAATATGGATAAACTGTATTCGTATTGTTATATTAGGCTGACGTCAAAGTGAGAGCGAGAAGCGAAGCGAAGCGAGAAGCGATAAACCATTGCTACCTCTTTCGTATGAAATCGCTCGAAAGATGTCACAGTGAGAGCGAAGCTAGTTGCGAGCAGTGTTGCCAGGTTTTGGGCACTCGTATAAGCTAAATTGGCAATAAAAATAGCTAAGATATAACAAAATATGTATATGCTGAATTATAAGCTAGATTTAAATGCATGAAAACACAAAATTATTGCAAATTTGTCAATGTTTGTAAATTTTCAACATTATCGGGCAATATAAAATAGAAGAAAACATATAATTTGCTACTGAATGTTCACAAACGCAAAGACCAATCAAATATAATTTATATCTACTACTTATTTTTAAAATAACGCTTGTTCTTCGGATAAATTAGGGCGACAATGGGGCGTGGCATCACAAATTTAAAAACAAACTTCATTTACGAAATATATAGACCAACCAACTACTGAAAACATAATTTATATAATACAAAAAGATTTCTGTCTATTTAATTGGTGAATGTATTCTAATTATGTTTATTGTGGGCGGAAGGGGCGTGGCATACAAGATTTGAAATAAACTTGATCTGCGTACGGTATACACCTTTCAAAAATTACCAAAACGGCCATTTTAGCTTTTATAGTTTAGGATATCTCAGCGTCCATACAGACAGACAGGACTAAATCGACTCTGCTGATCAATAATATATCGCTCGTTTACCAGAAGAGTGTCATAACTCAAAACAGTGCGTTTCGAGATAAACGCGTTTTAAGTTTTCAAGCGCCGTGTATCTCCATACGAGGTGGAGCGACATATTTTCTTCTCACGCTGTGTTTATTAAAGATAGGATAGTGAAATTTTGACACCAGATAATATTCAACGAACATTACTGGGGCTAGATACAACCGGAGGTCGCCAGGTATCCGGAGGCCACCGTTATAAGACACACTTACGTAGTGCCATTCATCCCATGGCACAGTTCAGATGACACCAGGAATTACGGGTTTTATCGAGTTTTCCTCTCTAGATCCGCTATATTCGGTTAGAGCAGGGGCACCTCGTGCAGGATGTGGCTCTTCACCACGTATAGTCGGTCTTCAACTAACGTCGCTGGCATCATCGCTAAGAGCGATACACAATGCCTTAGCCCCCTACCAAGCATGTTGCTTGGCGCTTGAATTGTGCGTATGTTTGAATATTAGAACATACAAAGTTAAATAGCAAGCGTAATATTGAACATAGAATGTTGTTATTTGGAACATATACTCTCTTCTATTATATTTAACTGTCTTGAAAAGCGAATTAAAATCGGTTAACTCAAAATATAAATAAATTAAATTATATGTAAAATATTTAAATTCATTTTTTAAATACATTTTATACTGTATTTGCGAGCGCGCAGCGCGAGCTTTGGCACAGGGTATAAGACAGTCGGGCCCGTCCGACTGATCTGCTCCGCCCATTCTGGTTTAATATGGAACGGAAGCAGAATGATTTATACCAAGTGTTTGTGATTAAACATACTTTAAAAATACCTGCTGTTATTGTTGTTATGTGTTGTTAGCCATTTAAATTGTAGAAATTTTTTATGGAATCTGATGTTTAAAGAGGTAAACAAAAACATTACACACGATTTCATTCATGAAACGTGTTTTATATTGTAGAGTAATTAATTCTTGATAAATAACATTAGTTTCCAAGTGCTAAAACCCTGCAAATATTAAGAAATTACAATTTTTAGGTCACAACCTCATTGTTAAAAATTCAAAGTTGTTCGCAAAATGGAGGTTAGCAACTTTGACAAATGGAAATGAAATTCAGCTTTAAGACAAATCATTTTCAAATATTTGGACAGGGCAGATCAGTCGGACGGGCCCGACTGTAGAATACCCTGTGCCTTTTATTTTATATACAATTTTATAAAACTGTCACACTAAGCGTATCAGCAGTACTTCTTCTTCCCTTATTACGTGCGCCAGCTGCGCTGAGGTGCTGCTGCTGCTGCTGCGCTGCTAGGCTGCGCTGGCAATTGCGTAGCTTATATCTACTTTGTTTATTAACCGATTTCAATGCGCTTTTCAGAATAGTTAAATATAATTAAAAAGAGCGTTTATACCAAATAACAACATTCTATGATTAATATTACGCTTGTTTTGGAACTTTTAAGTTCAACTATTGTGAAGCTTATATCTCCTGTGTTTCTTAACCGATTTCAATGCGCATTTCAGGATAGTTAAATATAATACAAGAGAGTTTATGTTCCAAATAACAACCTTCTAGGTTCAATATTACGCTTGTTATTCAACTTTTTGTGTTAAGAATTTGAGGTTATGTGAGTTTTATTGATTTTCAGGCGTGAAGGAGGCGTGGCATCAACGATTTGAAATAAACTTGATCTGCGTACGTTATTTATCTACCAAACACACCAAGAATGACAGCTCTAGCTCTTATAGTTTTCGAAATCGACGCGTTCATACAGACGGCCAGACAGACAGACAGACAGACAGGGCTAAATCGACTCAGCTCGTCTCCCTGATCAAGAATATGTATACTTTGTGGGGTCTGCCACGCCTCCTTCTGCCTGTTACATACATTCGCACAAAGTTATTAACCCTGTTTTTCCCATTTTTCAAATGGGCACAGGGTATAAAAAGAGTTCAATACTGAATTGCAATATACATAGAAGCAACTATATGCACCTATAGCGATTATATTTATTGTATTTATTTTATTTATTTTTTAATTTTATATGATTTGCTGCATGAATTCAACATGATATCTGGTATCTGATATCGGGCCACGCCCAAATGTTATAATTTAATTATTTTTGAGGAAATGGGTGATGCCACGCATACTTCTTAATGAACCGCATAATTTGATCATAAATATCCAAAAAACAAAACAAATCGTGTCGGTTTTAAGCTTTAGTATATAAACTAGTAAGGACGGAGCTACAGTCGGACGTAACCGACTGTAGGAGACCCTGTACTTTCCGTTTTCTTTGCTGTTTCTTATTCGATCGTAATGTAATTCACAGCATCGATAGAGATTGTCATAGACTACGTACGTGCCATATCCCAAATCTTTAGCTTTAAAACTTAAGGTTTAAAACTGCAAACTGTTGCTAAATTTGTTTTTCGGTTAGCGGAGGAAAGAGAGGAGTTATCAAAAACCCAAAGAAGCTTGATCTGATTGCTGCATAGGAGAACCTAAATACTAAAAAATTGTATTTCTAGCTCTTATAGTTATAGATCTAGGTGGCTTCTTTGTCTGATCTATCTTTGCTGTTTCTTTTTCTTTCGTAATGTAATTCACAGCATTGATGGATAATGCCATAAGCTGCGTACATGCCAAATCCAAAGTCTATAACTTTTAAACTGTGGCTTTAGTTGCGCTTACATACATTTATAAAACAATTTAGTGCTGCATAACTTCGCTGTTTCTTCTCCGTTTGTAATGTAGTTCACAGCATCGATGGATAATTCAATAGGCTACGTACATGCCAAATTACAAGTCTGTAGCGCTATTATTGTGGCAGCTGTGGCGTTCATAGTTTTCGAGATTTTTGAGGTAGGTGTAGATTTTTGCCGATTCGCGGATGAAGGAGGCGAGATATCAAAAGTTTGAAACAAACTTGATCTGCTTGCATTAGCTGACTACCTAAATCGGGAAAGCTGGTGCCTTTAGCTTTTATAGTTGCTGAGATCTAGGTGTTCATACGGACAGACGGAGATGGCTATATCAACTCAGCTCGTCGTCCTGAGTCAGAATATATATACTTTGTGGGGTCTACCACGCTTCCTTCTGCCTGTTACACACAGCTGTCATTTGCACAAAATTAATAGACCCTTTTACTTTTTTAACGTGCAGGGTCTAAAAATACTAGTTTTTTTATTTTTTTTTTATTGACCGATTTTGTTGTAATTTACACATATATTATAATTAGCTATGTGTATGCATATATTTTGAACTTCTATGTTTAGTACTATGGGAGCTATAGCGTTTTTATTTCTTTGTACTGGATTTTAAGGCGGGAGAAGGCGTGGCACCTAAAATTTGAAATACACAATTTTTGTGTACGCTATATACCTAACAATATTTAATGCAACTATGTTAAAAAGGATTCGCAAGTACAGGATATTGATGTCCTTACTCCTTAAAAAGGGCGGTACCATGCCCATTTTTTTTATATAAATGCATTTTGATCTTCAAAACTCAAATCAAAAAACAAAATTTGAAAATTTTGCTTCGTTTTCGAGTTATTGGTTGCATTCACCAGGTTACCGCTCCATGGATCGCTCACCCGATAACCGATGTAAGCAACCCTGAATGCATAGAGTAACCAAAACAAAGAGAAGAAATCAGCGCCCACTTTTGCGAAGAGAACTTTGAGTTGAGGGCCGCACCTTGGAGGCTGTTATTTAACAGAATGCTGCTTAACAGAGTCTCTCTCTCTCTCCAGATGTTTTCTGTTTTGTTTTCCTTCTCTCATTTTGTGTGGCTCTCTTGCTGTCGTGGGCACACATACATATGCATGCCTGTATGTGTGACTTGTGTGGAAGTGTGCTTGTGTGTGTGTGTTGGCTGCTGAGAATTTGATTGATTTGCCTTTGCTTACAATTTGGATATTTAGGAATCTTCAATTTGGATTCTGGACGTTGGGCATTCGCTTAGCAGCTATATTCATACTCTTTCTTTTTTCTTATATTGCCTCACCGCCAAAATATGAGAAAAATAAGGAAAGAGTATTACGTTTGCAACTACATGTTAGAAATTAACAATGCTTGGTCGTGCGCTTGCTTTTGCCGTCGGGTTTTTGTCGATCGTACGAAACAAATTTCAAATTTCTGCGTTGCTTGTAGATTGTTGTTGGCGTTTCTTGTACGATGGTTTGCAATTGCTTGCAATTGCAGGCTAATTGCTTGCAGTACTTAGTTGCACCTATTTTCTTTTTTGGTAACTAGTATAGACATATTATATTCAAAATTCAGCAAATTTTATTCCGAGTTAAGATATAAACATAATTTTTGATTTTAAATTAGTTCTTTTAAGTGTGTTTAATTAAACATTGAATATAATATCGTTATACAAAATTATAATTAATTAAGAAGACGAATATATTTATAATTTTACCATTACATTCGAATTAATTTATTTTATTTTATTTTATAGTGACTAATGCAATAATAATATAATAGTTTATAATTTTATACTTTTAGCATTAGTATAAAATATCTCAAATAAATAAAATAAATTTATGTATATGTTAAAAACAAAAAAATCGTACAATAACAATATGGTACATATAATAAATAAATTAATATAGCATACATACAATAAAAAAAAATATTTAATTTATATTATTGGACAAAAAATTAAATAATTTTGAATTAAAACTTAAAAATGAATATAAAATATAATTTATAAATTTTATACATAGTATATTGTCGATAATTAAACACCCAAATTTTACATAAAAAATTATTGTATTATTATTATTATTATATTTAATATTTGTATGTAATTATTTTGCAAATGCAACTAGATGTAGGTGCAATTATCGACGTATATAAAATTTATAAATTATATTTATGTACATTTTTTAGGCATTAATTGAAAATTATTATTTTTAATTTTAATTTATTATGAATAATATAAAAAAAATATTATTAAAAAAATTGCATGCATTTATAAACGAATCAAACAACTTTGAGAACTCCCAGACTACAAGCAAAAGTAGAAAAAAACGCAGCCAAAGGCCACTGCTGCAAATTTGCCTCACAGAAAGCAAAGCGAAAACGATTTATTTGCTCTCATTACTGTTCAATGCTCTTCCTTCAAATTTCCTTATATCTAGCGGCAGCCGAATATAAAGCAATTTGAGAGAGTATCGACGTTGCGACTCTCCAAACGAAAGAGAGACAAACTCAAAACTCAGAAATATGAAAAAGCAAAGCACAGCCCGTACGCCAGTGGTATGCCGTCGAGTAGGTAGAAAATAACAAGATCAAAACAAAGACCCAAAATAACATAGGCTGCGTAACATAAGTCTGTTAAGACAGCACAATGTTATGAACAACAGTCTGTTACTAACAGATATGCCAAGGCTTGGACTTTAACTCGCAGTGATTTCGGTTGGTGGGCGTGACTTCCTCTCTTTGTTTTGGTTACTCTATGCCCTGAATGCAGCATAAATCGTTATCGGTGGAAGTTTTACAACCCCGATTGGATCATGTTATTTAACAGAATGTTAATTAACAGAGGCATCTAGAGTGAGCCCGACTCTTCGATTTACACCAGGCTATCATCACTGAAAGCAAGGCCTGTGTGCGCTCGCTGTAAATGTTTTCTGTTTTGCTTTCCTTCTTTCATTTTGTGTATTTCTCTCATGCTGTCGTGTGCACACATATATATGCACGCATGTACATATGTATGTATGGCTTGTGTGTGAAATTGGACGCATTGCCTTCGCTTACAATTTTCATATTTAAGAATCTGAAATTGGGCATTTGCAATAATTTGCAATACAATTTGCTGAAATTTAAATAAAATGGCCATCTACATGTTTAAGGATTCGGCCGCACTATCCAGAGTCAGCTCCCTCTTGGATTGACACCAGGCGATCAGCACTGAAAGCAAGGCCTGTGTGCGCTCGTTGTTATTGTTATGTTTTGGTTTTCCCTCTTTCTTTTGCGTTTTTTGCGTTTCTCTTGCTGTCGTGTGCACACATGCATATGCATGCCTGTATGTGTGACTTGTGTGGAAGTGTGCTTGTGTGTGTGTGTTGGCTGCTGAGAATTTGATTGATTTGCCTTCGCTTACAATTTTGATATTGCAGAATCTTCAATTTGGATTCTGGACGTTGGGCATTCGCTTAGCAGCAATATTAATACTCTTTCTTTTTTCTTATATTGCCTCACCGCCAAAATATGAGAAAATAAGGAAAGAGTATTACGTTTGCAACTACATGTTACATGCTTGCTAGTGCGCTTGCTTTTGCCGTCGGGACTTCGTTCGATCGTACGAAGCAAATTTCAAATTTCTGCGTTGCTTGTAGATTGTTGTTGGCGTTTCTTGTCCGATGGTTTGCAATTGCTTGCAATTGCAGGCTAATTGCTTGCAGTACTTACATAGTTGTACGTATTTTCTTTTTTGATAACTAGTATAGACATATTATATTCAAAAATCAGCAAATTTTATTACGAGTTAAATCAATTTGTTTTACATGTGTTTTTTTATTAAACATTTAATGCAATATTTACATTTTATAACTAAATTTGATTTACAAGACGAAGCAATGCGTATATACATATGTATATGCGACTTACTTGTATAAACATTTTTTAATATTTCAATATAACATTTTTTATTTATATAAGTTTTATGAATACATGCCAATGTTGTCAACTTTATATTGTAAAGTTATAATTAAAACAGGGTATAAAAAATCTAACAATAAAAATATGGGATAATAAATAAATTATTATATCATACATACAAAAATAATTCAATTGTATAATTGTACATAAAAAAATAAAATAATGTTTATTTAAAACTTAAAAATGTCTATAAAATATAATTTATAAATTTTAAACACAGTATATTGTCAATAATCGCACATCCATATTTTACTATTAAATATTTTACATATTTTACAACAAAATATTATAATAATATATAATATATTTAATATTTGCATGTTATTATTTTGTATATGCAATTATCGACGTTATGCTGTATATAAAATTTATGAATTATATTTTATATACATTTTTTAAGCAAAATTTAAAATATTTTTATTTTATTATGAGCGTCAAAAATAATATTATAAAAAAAATTTGCTATAAGATAGCCAAACCAAAAGTTATAGATAAATACAAAAATATATGTAAACGGTAATTTGCAATAAAATTAGCTGAAATTTGAATATAATATGGCCATACAAAATGTTTAAGAATTGCACACCTGTAAAAAAGCATTTACAAAATTCATACATCGAACAGGTACATACATATGTACATACATCCCCACACAAGCCAGCCCAGCCAATGCCACGCCAGCAGCAGCAAATAACTATGAGAACTAACAGGCAACAAGCAAACGTAGAAACAAACGCACCCAAGGCCACACATGACATTTTTGGCAACCTCGCTAAACACCGAAAGCATAGAGAAATAGATAGAATTTGCTCTCAATGCTAACCACTCAATACCCTTTACAAAAATTGCCTTATATCTAGCGGCAGCGGAATACAAGGCAATTTGAAAGTGTATCTATGGTGCGACAGTCCAAACGAAAGAGAGACAAACTCAAAACTCAAAAAGCAAAGCAGAAGCCACATAATGCAAAACGAATGCCGTCGGCATGCCTTCGGTACGCCATCGGTACGCCATCGTATGGTATGCGGCAGAGAGCTGCAACGATCACAAAATTTTCAATCATACTCGATCATTGATTCGGATTTTTTGTGCCCGAAAATTTTGCTTCACCAAAATCGAATCGTCGTAAGCGAGTGTGCTCGAAACGAATTTTCAGTTCGATTGCCTCTTGCTTGTTTCGTACATGATTGGGTTTGATCGAATGGGTCGGTTCGAGTCAACCCGAGCTACCTACTTCGGCATGACCCGAACGTATGATGCACTTGCTGAACATTTTCAGTTTGCTTGTCATAGTCGGTGGCTTAACAAGCATTATTATGGAGGACGAACAAACATACATAGTATGTATGTATATGAAATAATGTTTTTGTTAATATTATTAGCTAAAAAAAAATAAATACATAAAATTATATTTTTGTTAATATTATTAGTTTTAAGAAAAATAAATACATAAAATTATATTTTGGCTAATATTATAAGTTTGAAGAAAAATAAATATATTATGTTGATATTATTAACTTTAAGTAAAATAAATAAATTATGCTTTTGTTAATATAATTATTATTTATTATTATCATGTGTGTAAGCAGCGTTTGGGCACTACTGCTCTAAAAAAAAACAAATGTATTTACATACATACATACAAATTATATATATGTACATTTCACAACGAAATTCTCGATCTGATTGCATCACTCACACTCTTTGCAAGCGCAGCATGACCGAAGTCTAAGTTTAATGCTTCGGCCGTGTCGTTCGTTTTTTTCCGTTCAAGCATTTTCGACCAGTGCGTCGAGCAAGCAAGCTGATCGAACGAACTCGGTTCGGATTATGCTGCTGCCCGTTCGTGATTGGTTTTGCGACGACCTGTCCTGAGTTGTGAATGGTTTGCGCAAAGTCTGATCGAGCAGGCTCGATCATGCCCGATGCAGCTCTCTGGTATGCGGTTGAGTAGGTAGAGAATAAGAAAATCAAAACAAACGAGCAAGTCTGTTAAGATAACATTGTTATGGAAGCGAGCCTGTTAATTAACAGACCAGCCGTCTGTTATTTAGCAGAACGAGCCAATCTGGGTTGTAAAACTTTTGCTATCGATAAAAAGGGGCGGACATTGCGGCTCTTGGAGTAGTTACTCTATGGAAAATACTCATAGAGTAACCAAGACCAAGAGAGGAAGTCACGCCCACCAACCGAAATGACTGCGAGTTAAAGTCCAAGCCTTGGCATATCTGTTAGTAACAGACTGTTGTTATGTTACGCAGCCTATGTTATTTTGGGTCTTTGTTATTTTCTACCTACTCGACGGCATACCACTGGCGTACGGGCTGTGCTTTGCTTTTTCATATTTCTGAGTTTTGAGTTTGTCTCTCTTTCGTTTGGAGAGTCGCAACGTCGATACTCTCTCAAATTGCTTTATATTCGGCTGCCGCTAGATATAAGGAAATTTGAAGGAAGGGCATTGAACAGCGAGTAATGAGAGCAAATAAATCGTTTTCGCTTTGCTTTCTGTGAGGCAAATTTGCAGCAGTGGCCTTTGGCTGCGTTTTTTTCTACTTTTGCTTGTTGTATGGGAGTTCTCAAAGTTATTTGTTTCGTTTATAAATGCATGCAATTTTTTTAATATAATTTTTTTGTATATTATTCATAATAAATTAAAAATAATAATTTTCATTTAATGCCTAAAAAATGTACATAAAATATAATTTATAAATTTTATATACGTCGATAATTGCACATACATCTAGTTGCATTTACAAAATAATTACATACAAATATTAAATATAATAATAATAATAATACAATAATTTTTTATGTAAAATTTGGATGTTTAATTATCGACAATATACTATGTATAAAACTTATAAATTATATTTTATATACATTTTTAAGTTTTAATTCAAAATTATTTAATTTTTTGTCCAATAATATAAATTAAATATTTTTTTTATTGTATGTATGCTCTATTAATTTATTTATTATACCATATTGTTATTGTACGATTTTTTTGTTTTTGACATATATGTACATAAATTTATTTTATTTATTTGAGATATTTTATACTAATGCTACAAGTATAAAATTATAAACTATTGCATTAGTCACTATAAAATAAAATAAAATAAAATAAATTAATTCGAATGTAATGGTAAAATTATAAATATATTCGTTTTCTTAAATAATTATAATTTTGTATAACGATATTATATTCAATGTTTAATTAAACACACTTAAAAGAACTAATTTCAAATCAAAAATTATGTTTATATCTTAACTCTGAATAAAATTTGCAGAATTTTGAATATAATATGTCTATACCAGTTACCAAAAAAGAAAATATGTACGTACAACTAAGTACTGCAAGCAATTAGCCTGCAATTGCGAGCAATTGCAAACCAACGGACAAGAAACGCCAACAACAATCTACAAGCAACGCAGAAATTTGAAATTTGCTTCGTACGATCGAACGAAGTCCCGACGGCAAAAGCAAGCGCACGAGCAAGCATTTGTAATTTCTAACATGTAGTTGCAAACTTAATACTCTTTTCTTATTTTTCTCATTATTTGGCGGTGAGGCAATATAAGAAAAAAGAAAGAGTGTTAAGATTGCAGCTAAGCGAATGCCCAACGTCCAGAATCTAAATTTTAGATTCCTAAACATCAAAATTGTAAATGCTGGCAAATCAACCAAATTGACATCACACACAAGCACACTTCCACACAAGTCACACATACAGGCATGCATATGCATGTGTGCCCACGACAGCAAGAGAGCCACACAAAGTGAGAGAAGGAAAACAAAACAGAAAACATCTGGAGAGAGAGACTCTGTTAAGCAGCATTCTGTTAAATAACACCATCCAAGGTGCGGCCCTCAACTCAAAGTTCTCTTCGCAAAAGTGGGCGCTGATTTCTTCTCTTTGTCTTGGTTACTCTATGGAAAATACTAAAATTGTATCGAAATACAAGGCAAGACACAGCCACACTTGTCGCCTGATAGTCGCATCTTCAACCCGGATCAGCTCATGTTATTTAAAAGAAAGTTGTTTAACAGAGACACGCCGAACATATCCAGAGTGAGCACCCTCTTCGATTTGCTTCAGGCAATCATCACTGAAAGCAAGGCCTATTAATGTTTTCTGTTTTGCTTTTCCTTCTTTCATTTTGTGTGTTTTTCATGCTGCACTATGGGGAAAATACTAGATTTTGAGGTATTAATTAATAACTCGAAAACGAAGCAAAATTTTCAAATTTTGTTTTTTGATTTGAGTTTTGAAGAACAAAATGCATTTATGTGAAAATAATGGGCATGGTACCGCCCTTTTTAAGGAGTCAGGACACCAATATCCTGTACTTGCAAATCCTTTTGTAACATAGTTGCATTAAATTGTTAGGTATATAGCGTACACAAAAATTGTGTATTTTACATTTTAGGTGCCACGCCTTCTTCCGCCTAAAAATTCTGTACAAAGAAATAAAAACGCTATAGCTTCCATAGTACTAAACATAGAAGTTAAAAAAATACTAGTATTTGTTATATACTAAAGCTTAAAACCGACACGTTTTTTTTTTTTTATGTTTATGATCAAATTAATGCGGTTAATTAAGAAGTATGCGTGGCATCACCCATTTCCTTAAAAATAATTAAATTATAACATTTGGGCGTGGCCCACCTATTAGAAATTTTAGTTGTATTTATGCAGAAAATCAAATAAAATTAAAACAATTAAAAAATAAATAAAATTAATACAATATACAGTGGGGAGCAAAAGTGATTCCACGATCAACATTCTCATGTTTGAGAGCGCATAAAAACTAAACGAATGAAGTAAATGACAAAAACTTTTTTTTCTTGAATATCTAATTTATTTGTAACAATTTGGCGTAGAGAGCAAAATTGTAAAATAAGCAACTGTAAAGTTACAATTCAAAAACAAAAAAAAACCGCATGTACTCAGTTTTGCACCATTCATTATTCGCACATATTTTTGCTATTCTTACTTTTTTATCAGCAATTGACCTGCAGATTTACCGTACAATGTATTTTTTTATTCTTTATTCGTTGTCCCAGTTCAGAGAATCACTCTTTTGCACAAGTATATAGTTAATTTTTTGAATTTGGAAATTAGTCTTCAACTTGTTCCTGAAAAATGAAAAAGCTGTCTCAATATAAAGAAAATAGTATTGTTTTCCTGGCTAAAAGTGGTTATTCGACACGTACTCTTGATGAGAAGCTGCAAGTTAGTCAATCAGTGGTAGTCAAGGTGCAAAAAAGACCAAATGTTTGTGTTGAAAACATGTTAAATGGACGCCGTCGCCTCCTAACAGACTCCAAAACTTTCCACTTGCCCCTGATACCTCATCTGACGATGTTACAGCCTACATTCGGGCTAAAGTAAAAGCCAATATTAAGGTGGATAAATTTAATTTCAGTTATGCTCGGGATATTTCTTCATTTAAAATCATTGTTCCCGCAGACGTCTTTCCTACCATATGTAGTAAAGACTTCTGGCCTGAACATGTTTTATTCAAGGAATTTGTAACCAAAAAGAGAAAACATCTGTCTACTAAGCTTCCCACTGTTAATTTACCTAACACAACACCTCAAATCGTTGTTGATAGTTCAAAAAACTAATATCTTCTATCCTTCTTGGCTATCAAAACGTAAGAGGTCTATGTAGTAAGCTTCCTACACTTTATTTAAATAGTCTTTCCTTTCAATTTAAAATAATAGTTTTTACCGAAACTTGGTTAAGACCGGATATTTTAAATTCTGAAATCCTATCTACAAACTTTACTATACCTATCGGCCTACCAGTTTCTTCTTCTGGCTTGATTAATATATCAAGGAAGTCTGTCCGTTGCTTTCGGAAGTCCGATTTTGCTAAACTAGCACAGCTTCTATCCCAAACTGATTGGTCACTTCTTTTTGCGTGCGGTGACATGAATAGTGCAGTTGAGATTTTTTATTCGACATTGAACTCTTTGTTCGATGCTTGTATTCCTTCTAGTTTGCCACAGAGGTCGCATAGACCAATATGGTTTACTAGGGAACTGGCAAGTTTGAAAAATAGAAAATCGAGACTGTATAAGAAGTTTAAAGAAAGTGGCTCTTCTTCTGACTTCTCTCTTTATGTCGTCGCACGTTCCAACTTTCTGATAGCAAATAATACTTGCTATCAGGAATATTTGAGAAGATGTAGAATTCGGTTTAATAGAGATCCGAAAAGTTTCTATGATTTCGTCAACTCGAAACGTAGGATATCTACATTTCCGAACCTGGTTGTGTTTGAGAATAGGTCGGCTACAGGGGATCAAGCTATCGCTGATCTCTTTGCCGACTTTTTTCAATCAACTTATTCCCCTTGCAATTTTATTGATGGGCAGACTTATCCTTATAAGTTGAATGCATCCAATTGTGTATTTCATCCCTTAATTACGGAAAGTTTACTTTTAGATGAGTTGATGGCCACTAAGCCTGTATTTTCACCTGGACCCGATGGAGTGCCTGGTTGTGTGCTACGGCATTGCGCTGATGGTCTTTGTAAACCTTTGTTAAAGTTGTTAAATTTGTCCGTTGAGTCATGCTCCTTTCCACAAATTTGGAAGGAGTCCTACATAATTCCCCTCCTTAAAAAAGGAAACAAGTCTGATGCAAATATGTAATTATAGAGGTATATCTAAGTTGTCTGCTATTCCAAAAATGTTTGAGAAGCTGATAACTTCTCAAATTCAACATTTATGTAAATCTATTATTTCACCAATTCAACATGGATTCGTGAAAAATAGATCTACAACCACTAACTTATTGGACTTCACTTCTCTCGTAATTAAGGGATTTGAAAATAAAATGCAAACGGATGTAATTTATACTGATTTTAGTAAAGCGTTTGATTCGGTCAACCATGCGCTTCTCCTACACAAACTTGACCTCTTAGGGTTTCCTAAAAATTTAACTTTATGGATTTCTGACTACCTTTTAGGTCGGTTTCAAAAAGTATATTTCAAGGGCTCTGTCTCTAAGCCAGTTATTGTATTTTCTGGTGTACCTCAAGGTAGTCATCTTGGTCCCTTACTATTTACATTATTTATAAATGATTTGCCCTCAATTTTTAAATACTCTTCGGTTCTTATGTACGCTGATGATGTAAAAATTTGTCTATCCTATTGCGACTCCGAGGCGAGCTGCTTTTTGCAAAATAATTTGGATAATTTCCACTTGTGGTGCTCCACAAACCTGCTAAATTTAAATTGTAGTAAATGTAAATTAATGTCTTTTTATAGGGGTACTCTCCATTTGATTTCTTATAAGCTTGCCAATATAGTTCTGGAGCGAGTCGAATTATTTAATGATCTTGGTATTCATGTTGATCCTAAACTTAAGTTTGATAAGCATATCTCGTCAGTCGTTGGTAGGGCTATGGGAGTCCTAGGATTCATTAAGCGCTGGTCAAAGGAGTTCAACGATCCATATACTACTAAAACCCTGTATACTGCTCTAGTTCGCCCTATTCTGGAATATGGATGCTGTGTTTGGGGTCCCCAGTACAAAGTCCACCAGGATAGAATTGAGTCGGTGCAGAAACAGTTTCTTCTTTTTGCATTGCGTAATCTTAATTGGGATACTAACACTCGCCTTCCTCCGTATCGAAGTAGACTTTTGTTAATTAATCTGCCTTCTCTTTCTGACCGTAGAACAATGCTTGGTGTCATGTTTATGCACAAGTTAATTAATGGTGAAGTCGACTCTCCAGAGTTGATATCCCAAATTAGATTTACTGTTCCGGTTAGAAATACTAGAAACTTTATTCCCTTATCTCTTTCTCGCTGTAGTACCAATTATTCTATTCATAACCCATTTAGAGTTCTTTGTAGTGAGTACAATAGCCTTTTTATACCCTGTACCCATTGAAAAATGGGAAATACAGGGTTATTAACTTTGTCAGAATGTATGTAACAGGCAGAAGGAGGCGTGGTAGACCCCACAAAGTATATATATTCTTGATCAGGAGGACAAGACGAGTTGATTTAGCCTTGTCTGTCTGTCCGTCTGTCCGTCTGTCCGTCTGTCCGTCTGTCCGTCTGTATGAACGCGTCGATCTCAGCAACTATAAGAGCTAGAGCAGCCGTTTTGGTCATTTTTGAAAGGTGTATACCATACGCAGATCAAGTTTATTCCAAATTTTGGATACCACGCCCCTATCGCGAACAATGGCCATAAATATAATACATTGATTAATTTAAACGCGTATATCTCAGCAACTATAAGAGCTAGAGCAGCCGTTTTGGTCAATTTTGAAAGGTGTATACCATACGCAGAACAAGTTTATTCCAAATTTTGGATACCACGCCCCTACCGCGAACAATGGCCATAAATACAATACATTGACCAATTCGAACGGGTATATCTCAGCAACTATAATAGCTAGAGCAGCCGTTTTGGTAATTTTTTAAAGGTGTATACAATACGCAGAACAAGTTTATTTCAATTTTTGGATGGCATGCACCTACCGCGAATAATGGCCATACATTAGATTCAAAATATATTTTAAATAAAATACTGTACTAGCAAGGCTGATCTTTGGTACAGGGTATAAGACAGTCGGGCTTGCCCGACTGTCATGTCTTGCGGGCGCTAGCCCGCGAGATTTTTAACATTATTTCTAGTGCCACCTCTGTGCCTCTACTAAGATGGACGCTTCTGCAACACCTTTCTCGTAGATAATACTTAGTTTTGTTTAAATTTGTATATTGTTTGTAGCTTTATTCCGCGATCTATCGTATTTTTTTCCGCTCGATACGCGGTGCGCCCCTCGGTCGGATGGGCGAGTGGTGGGCTGCGTATTGGCTTGGGTTCGCGCGTTAACAAGCACATGCTTGGTGTCGCTGGACCACTTGAACATGCTGCCGGTAGTATGTCAACGCCCAGAATATAGCTGAGTCAAATGCTTTACTAAAGTCAGTATAAACAACATCAGACTGCATCTTTTTAGACCCTGTACTTTAAAAAAGTAAAAGGGTCTATTAATTTAGTGCAAATGACAGCTGTGTGTAACAGGCAGAAGGAAGCGTGGTAGACCCCACAAAGTATATATATTCTGACTCAGGACGACGAGCTGAGTTGATATAGCCATCTCCGTCTGTCCGTCTGTGTGTCTGTGTGTCTGTGTGTCTGTCCGTCTGTCCATATGAACACCTAGATCTCGGCAACTATAAAAGCTAAAGACACCACCTTTCCGGATTTAGGTTGTCAGCTAATGCAAGCAGATCAAGTTTGTTTCAAACATTTGATAACTCGCCTCCTTCATCCGCGAATCATCAAAAATCTACACCTACCTCAAAAATCTCTAAAAGTATAAACGCCACAGCGGTCACAATAATATCGCTACAGACTTGTAATTTGGCATGTACGTAGTCTATGGCATTCTCCACCGATGCTATACATTTATTTATGATTTGAATTAGAATTAGCGAAGATATGCAAGAGACAATTTTTTGTAAAATGCGTTTTTGTGCCACTGCATCCACAATAATAAAGCTACAAACATGCAATTTGGCATGTATGTAGCCTACAGAATTATCCGTCGATGTTGTGAATTACATTACAAACGGACAAGAAACAGCGAAGTTATGTAACAAACCATTTTTTTATAAATGTATGTAAATCCCACAACAGCCACAGTTTAAAAACTTAAGACTTGGGATTTGGTATGCACGCAGTCTTTGGCATTATCCGTCAATGTTGTGAATTACATTTTCAACGGAAAAGAAACAGCGAAGATAGCGCAGACAGAGATGCCACCTATATCTTGCAGACTATAAGAGCTATGAATACCATTTTTTGGTGTTTGTGTTTTCCTATGCAGCCATCAGATCAAGATAGTTTGGGATTTTTGATAACTCCTTCCATTCTTCCGCTAACCGAAAAACCAAATTAGCAACAGTTTTCAGTTTTAAATCTTCAGTTTAACAGCTAATAACTTAGGATATGGTGTGTATACTGTGAATTACGTTACCATCGGATAAGAAACAGCGAAGAAAACACAAAGTACAGGGTCTCCTACATTCGGTTGGGTCCGACTGTAGCTCCGTCCTTACTGGTTAAAGAATGCAATATTTACCATTTACCAATACCTCTGTAGTTGGATATTTCCGACTTGCACGCTTTCTTGTGAAGAGGAATAATGAAATATTCTTTCCATAAAGAGGGAAAAACTGAAGACTTTAATGAAAGATTAAAAAGTTTAAGTAGAGGTTGACAAAGAGAGTAACAACACTCTTTAAGAACACAACTTGGGATGTTATTAGGACCAGGGAAATAAGAGGATTTCAAAGAAATAATAGATAAAAGGAGGGATTCATCAGATATAGTTAGGGGAGACATAGAGTTGATTGTATTAATATGATATGGATAGGACGTTTTTGAAAAGGAGGTAGTTGAGTAAGTAGATTGAAAAAAGCACGCAAATAAATCAGACGCTGATGAGTCATCAACTGATTTAACACCATTTAAGAAGAATGAAGAGGGCAAGGTTGGAGATCTACGTTTAGAGTTTACAAAAGAATAGAATTTTTTAGGATCCCGCGTAAATTGAAGTTTGCAACGGATCAGGTAATTGTTATAACATTCTGAGTTTAAGATATTAAATTGAGATTTAGCAACACAATATTTTGAAAATTCTAAGCCGGATCCAGTCCGTTTAAACTTTTTACAATATTTAGACTTAATATTTTTCAACATGGATAATTGACGAGTAAACCAAGGTGGCTTACGTGAAGAGGATAAAATTACGTAATTAGGAACACATACACCAAACAGGGAATTTAATAAATTGTAGAAATAGTCAAGAGCAGAATTTATATCGTTCATCTCATATAAAAGAGTCCAATCAGTTGCAAAAATCAGTTGGTTAAGTAAAACAAAGTTTGCTTTACGAAAACAACGACGCGATTTATTAGAAACTAGAGATTGAAGAGCAATGGAGTTAGGAATTGAAAGGGAGATATCTAAAGTAGGATGGAAACAATCTTCAGGCTCCACTAATGGCAGAACCCTAGTGACATTGAGAACACTGAAATCATTAGTGAAAATGAGATCAAGTATTCTATTCAAAGAATTAGAAACAGAATTGATTTGAAAAAGAGAAAGGTCAAAAAGGCTATCTAAGAAATTATGCTGAGCAGAAGGTGAAAGATATGTGGTATTCTTAAAGAATGACCAAGAAATATCAGGAAGATTAAAATCTCCTAACACAATACACAAATCTCTATCCCTAACCTGAGCTAAAATTTCATTGATAAATAATTGATGTAAAGTATAGATTTCCATATCAGAGCAAGGAGGAATATATGAGCAAGTGATGAAAAGATCGCGAGAAGGTAAAGATATTTTAACAGCTATTGCCTCAATATTAGCAAAATTGTGTATAATTAAATCAGACTCAAGGTGTGATTTAACTGCAACTAATACCCCACCTCCACGCGAGGGTCGATCATACCTAGGTTAGGTTAGGTTAGAACGGCAGGTGGAAACAGTTTTCACCACACTTAGGCCACATTAGGCCCGTTGTGACACCGTGGGCATGATCCTTCCTACTTGGGAGAAGTCTAGCGAAACCATCCAGTGGCTTGGATAAATTTTGCAAGTTGTTTAGGCGCTATGCTAGAGAGGTCTGAGATGTCTTTGAGAAAATATGATCCCAGAAATCGATGTCTACTCCTGCAGAGAGCTGGGCATGTACAAAAGAAGTGTGAGGCAGTTTCCTCCTCATCTTCATCGCCGCAGCTTCTGCAGAAGTCATTGAAGTTAAGACGGAGTCGTGCCGCATGAGAGCCTACTGTCCAGTGTCCAGTGATAGCACGAATTACTTGGGAGCAGTTTGTTCTATTCATCCGGCACAGTTCAAAGGATCGTTTTCTACAACGAGTAGGCCAGGTTTGTTTTGATTGGGTGCTTGTAGAGGATCTGCAGCTCCATCTGTCGCTGGCTCGTGCCTCGAAGTGAGCTACAATTCCTAGTTTGCAGCTAGCCATGGGAATACCTATGCTCTCCTTATCGGAGAGGAGGGTCATTGTAGTGCCCTGTCTTGCTAGCTCATCTGCCATGCAGTTACCCTCTATGTCCCAATGTCCTGGGACTGGATGGCCATCTCCTGAAGAGATTTGCGACAGTTCCTAACTACCTTGGAGTTATAAGACATCGCTTGTAAAGCTCTGATGGCTGCCTGGCTATCAGAGTATATGCTTACACCTTTCCTGTTGGTGTTTTTATTGGCTATCGTCATGAGTGCCTCTTGTATAGCAATGACTTCCGCTTGGAAGACACTGCAATGATCTGGAAGCCTAAAAGAGGTTTTGACATCAAGTGACGAGCAGTAGACACCGCCGCCGACATGTCCTTCTAGTTTAGAACCGTCCGTGAAGACTTTGATATCTTCAGTTGGGCCAGGTAAGCCTTGGTTCCACTCTTCGCGGTCCGGAATAATGCACTGGTAGTGAGTAAGCGAATAAGGAAAAACACCAGAGTTACGCTGCATGTATTTTGGTTACGCGCACTAGCTGTTAAAATTCTGCGGCATTCCATTCTGTGACCAAAATACATGAAGCGTGATTCGGGTGTTTTTCGTTATTCGCTTATAACTTAATAACTAAATGATTAATATTAACGAGGGATATACCAAAAAACGTGAAATTGACATATGTACGGATAATAATCGTCTCTATCAAGTATTTGATGAGAAATCTCACATTTCCACCATTAAATCTTCTATTTTAAACTTTTTAATACAACGTAATTAGTACCACAGACTAACCACTTAACCACTAATTCCGGCCTGATAGTGTTTTTCTGGGTTTTCCCTCATCCATGCAGCAAATGTTGGGCCTATTTTATTTCATTTTACTTTTTTTTTTTCATCCCCAGATCTACTTATTAATTTTTAAACAATTTTTACAATGTAACTTTTCTTTAAACTTTTACACTGTCGACTGGATTTAGTTGACATTAAATAAATAAAATGAAATAAAATAGAAATACAATTTTTTTGGTATTTAGGTTCTCCCATACAGTAATCAGATCAAGTTTGTTTGGGTATTTGATAACTTCTCTCTTTCCTCCGCTAACCGAAAAACCAATTTAGCAACAAATTTCAGTTTAAAAGGTACAGTTCTAAAGCTAAAGATTTAGTATATGGCATGTACGTAGTCTATGACAATCTCCACCGATGCTGTGAATTACATTACGATCGGATAAGAAACAGCGAAGAAAACACCAAGTACAGGGTCTCCTACAGTTGGTTACGTCCGACTCTTGCTCCGTCCTTACTGGTTACGACTTGGAAATGGCTTGGATGCAAAAAGTCTTCAAATAATTCATTTTTAAATATTAACCAAGTATTCATTATTTATTTGTTTACATTTTCAAATGTGTTTTCGCTGCATGGAGCGATAATTTTATCCCATGGAGCGCAAAAATTTTATGCTACATGCGAGATTTTACAGTTATGCTACATTTAGGGTTGCATTTTTCGGCAAAATAATTCTACATACGAGTGAAGTAGTAAAATCTAGTCCCAATTTGGTTAAACGCAGCATTATCAAACCGAAATTTGTGTTCAAAAGTGCAAATGAACGAAATGGCTAAAAGTGGCTAAATGAAACCAAAAAGTGGCTAGATTTGTGGTGATAGCATTTTCGAAAAAAAAGTGGCTAACCCGATCAAAAAGTGGCTAGATCTAGCCACAAAGTGGCTAAATTGGCAGCCCTGCTTCCAACTTAGCAAACAATTGTGTTAGCTTAGTAACATCAAATATGGTTTTCTTTTGCATTTCAGTCATTTTTGCAATCCGATCCTATTAATTTGCACGTATGTGTAAGTATGTAGCTACGCCCTTCAATTCTGGAGGTGGCGATTGACCCTGTCCGGACTACTTATCGCACTAGTTCCTACATGGGTATTTACCGGACTTACCGTACTTACCGGTAGTCGAATGCCGAATCACCTGTACTTACCGGACTGACCCTGAAGAAACGCATTGCATAGGGTTAGTAAAGTAAGTAGTTGTGGTTCTCTAGTAAGTACTTATTTCACCAGCTACGAACTAGTGGTTTAATCCTATAGGCCAGTTACAGCCAACTAATACTTTGTAAATCTCTTGCGCTCCCAAATATTATATTAAATAGCCTTTTTAAATTGATTTAAAGACTATTTATTTCGTTTCTAATATTGGAGTTTTCAGTAACATTTCATTTTTAAGAAAATTGCAAAATTCAAGTGATTTGCACGGGACAAAAAACAGAAGTGGCATGTGAGGTCAACCAATTCAATCGCCAATTTCAGAGAATCCAGTGGCAATATTTAAATGCAACAAATTTTAAACTCTTGTGCATTGATGTCTCTTAAAAATGGTTATGATTTTTTTTTCAAAGCTGACTTGCATTTTCTTATACCCATTGAAAATTGGGAAATACAGGGTTATTAACTTTGTCAGAATGTATGTAACGGGCAGAAGGAGACGTTGTAGACCCCACAAAGTATATATATTCTTGATCAGGAGGACGAGCCGAGTTGATTTGGCCCTGTCTGTCTGTCTGTCCGTCTGTCTATCTGTCCGTCTGTCCGTCTGTATGAACGCGTCGATCTCAGTAACTATAAGAGCTAGAGCAGCCGTTTTGGTCATTTTTAAAAGGTGTATACCATACGCACCTGAAGTACCTGAAGAACTGGTGAGATGGTTCTGAAGGGGCTAAGCTGAGGCCACCAGGCGGGTCGCAGGTTGCGGATAGCGAACGACCTCTCGTGAGAGGCCAGCTGTGAATACCATGGCAACTTGCAATAAACAGCCCCGGACAACCAGCGGGCGTTACCAAATTGGTACGTCGACAAGGCGCTTGTGCTTCCGCCTTTAAATAATAGGTTCACACACACCCCACCCTACACTATACCCGTCTCAATCCTCTCCCCAACATCTCACCCCGGGCCGGACGACAGTGTCAATCGTACCGTGCTAATCGTCAGCCTGGCTGAGGGCCCAGGTCAACAAATAGCTCAGTCGCTAACGGTGTGCTCAGGCAAATGGCGACCGCCTGTTCTATTCAGCCTTACCCGGGTACGGCGGTTCTCTGCCCGGCCGGACCGTTTTTATCACCGCAACTCGTGGGACATTATGAAGTCATCAAAAAACATAAACAAAAATCTAAGACCGCAGAACTTACCGGCGGCAACAGTGGCGCGTCAATTTGAAGATGCGCACCTGGACAGGGTACGGCCCGTGGCGGTTCAGCCACCACGCAGCCATGGCCCTGCGCCAGGGCGGAGGGGAATGGAAGAGAGTGGGGTGCGCCCAGCACAACGCCCTGCTCCACGCTCGACTCCACGCCCGGTGTCGACGGGATACGTCAACTCAGCGACCTCGTCCACCCCTGTTTGCGGAGCTGCGGCTGGATCTTACCAGCCCTATGCTCCGTCCTATAGGGCAGGACAAAGGCCGCGGAAGCAGCGGTTCACGCCAGCACCGGGTCAACCAGGGGGACGTGATGACCCCAATCGCAGGCTTCTGTGCGGATCCCGCACAAAGTGGTACCTGCGCTACCTTGAACAGGGTATGCCGCAGGACGTGGCCTTCAATAAGGCCAAAGAGCCGAGACCAAACTCGGAACCAGCACCTGCCCCCAAACGAGGCAGCAGTACCCTAACACCACCTGAGGCCACGCCCAAAAGGACGTGCATTGCTGTCTCCACCGTGGAACCCTCCACATCAAGACAGGCTGCTGCCACAGGTACCACCCCTGTAACATCAACGAGGGTCACCACCCCTGTAACCTCAACGAGGGTTACCACCCCCTCACCTGCCACATCGGCCACCGCACCTGGCACTCGTATGCTGCGAGTGCGAGTGCGAGTAGCCATGCTGCCTGCGAACTACCCACAGGTCCTCCTCAATCACGGAGACCTCGCTGTGCTCGAGGAATCCATCCTAGAGGAGATGGAAAGCCTCGGATGGGCAGAACCCATCGTGTTCTCCGGGATCACAAAGTGGTACCTGCGCTACCTTGAACAGGGTATGCCGCAGGACGTGGCCTTCAATAAGGCCAAAGAGTCGAGACCAAACTCGGAACCAGCACCTGCCCCCAAACGAGGCAGCAGTACCCTAACACCACCTGAGGCCACGCCCAAAAGGACCCGGGATCCACTTCCGGATTGGGCACCTCATTGTGGACTGTGCAGATGAGGAATCAGCCGACTGGCTGATGATGGTTGCACCAATTCTACGCACGTGGAAAGGAGTTCCGCTTGAGGTGAGGATGGGGGATGAAATACCCTCTCCCCACATCATTACGGCCTTTTTCCCACGTAGCGTGGAACGCACCAACGAGAGGATTCTGGTGTTGGTTAAGGCCCAGAACCGTCTCGATGTCGACATGTGGAAGGTTATGTCGAGGAAGGACGAAGGTGGAGGAGTCCTCCTCGTAATCGGCATAGACGAAGCCAGTCGGGATACTATCGTGGCAAATGGATATCAAATCCATTTCCGCTACGGTAATATCTCGGTTGGTGGACTCAGAAAACCGAGGACGAGGGTGGAGAAACCCACTGGAGCGCCGACGGCAGGATCCTCCTGCCAGGCAGGACCATCTGCCAAGCCTGCAGAACCCTCTGCAGAACCGGAGCCGGAACGCCAGGGGAGTCCCACACCCCCTGAGACTACACCGCCAGCAGCAGCGGACGATCTAGCTCTAGACGATGAGCAGCTAGACACAACCCTCGGACCAGCGGAGGATATGGACATGGACGTCGACGGGGAGGACCCCATGTCCTCTCAGGAGCTCGCAGCAGAGCTGCAGGGCGAAGCGGACGTCACAGTGGTCCAACGCGACGAGTCATCACTCTCGTCGCTTGATGAGGAGATGACGGGCCAACCCGTCACCACAGGGCTAGTCCAAGTCAACATCCACCACGCCAAGGCGGTCTCGGCCGTCCTGACAAGGATGTTTACGAAACATCAGCTTGGACTAGCCCTCATACAAGAGCCCTGGGTATGGCAGGGTATTCGAGGACTGTACTCGAAAAACACAAAGGTAATCAGCGATCAGAGAACGGACAATCCTCGAGCTTGCATAATGATAAGAAAGGACATTAACTATTATATATGTCGGATCTTAAATTATGGTAGTCAGTGTAGAAGAATTCAATCAAATGCGTGTACAAGTGACAAGTCTCGTCTCTGCACTCTAACGGTTGTTTGTTAGTACGCTTTGTTCCTTCTATTCGCCAGATGGTCAGTGTACGCAAGCCGTATGGTGACGTCATTGACCACAAAATGGCGCAATATGAACGCCGAGGAAATAGCTGTATCCACGGTACTTGCGCATATGGCCAATTTCGACAACCGTTTGCAGCGTATGGTGTTTTCGTCAAATGTACAAACTAGAAGTCAACTTCAGATGGAACTGAAAGCATTTAAATTTGACAAAAAGCGGAGTGCTGGAAGTACTGATGGTAATAGCGGCGACTACAAGCGAGCCAAAATTGTGTGCCACTTATGCAAGAAACCAGGACATAAAATGGCGGAGTGTAAATTGAAGCGGTCTGGATCGGAGAATAAACAGCATCGCGATTTGCAGATTGTGACCTGTTACCGGTGTGGACAACTTGGGCATCTTGCGAATCGGTGCACGAACAATGCAGCTAAATCTGGAGCAGTTACTGAGAAGAAATGTAATCAATGCTTCGTGGCTGAGCCAAAAGGAGTTTTGACACACCAGGGTGAGATCTTTCCTATTTGTTTTGACTCTGGAGCAGAATGTTCGCTTATTCAAAATAGTGTTGCCGATAAATTTGATGGCAAACTTATTAATAATATTGTCATAATACGAGGTATTGGCGACGCTGGCATTACCAGTAAGCTACAAAAACTATCTAAATGCATTATTAATGGAAATATTGTAGAAATACTGTTTCACGTCATAGCAGATAAGCATCTCACAAATGATATTGTAATTGGAAGGGATATCCTTACTCAAGGACACGAAATCATCTTGACACCTGATAAATTTGAATTTGTTAAGTCTAAATCTGTAAACGTATGTAAAGTATCTGAGCCATCTGCCTTTTTACTTAATGTTGATACTGAAATGGTTGGTAATGACAAAGAAAACTTAATTAAATTACTTAAAGACTATTCATCTGCATTTATCGATGGAATCCCTTGCACAAAGGTTAATACGGGTGAAATGACTATTAGATTAATTGATCCAAACAAAACTGTGCAGCGGCGTCCATATCGTTTGAGTCTAAATGAAAAAGAAATTGTACGTGAAAGGATAACAGAATTGTCAAACTGTAACATTATTCGACCTAGTTGTTCTCCCTATGCTAGCCCTATACTCTTGGTTAAAAAGAAGAACGGATCCGATCGACTTTGTGTTGACTATCGTGAACTGAACAGCAATACTGTTTCTGACAGATATCCCTTACCACTTATCAACGATCAGATTGCTAGACTTGCGGGTGCAAAATATTTTACTTGTCTGGATATGGCTAGTGGATACCATCAGATACCCATTCATCCCGATTCTGTTGAATATACCGCGTTTGTTACACCTGATGGGCACTATGGAGAATACCATAGACTGCGTACATGCCAAATTACAAGTCTATAGTGCTATTATTGTGGCTGCTGTGCCGTTTATAGTTTTTGAGATTTTTGAGGTAGGTATAGATTTTGAAAGATTCGCGGATGAAGGAGGCGAGATATCAAAAGTTTGAAACAAACTTGATCTGCTTGCATTAGCTGACTACCTAAATTCGGAAAGGTGGTGTCTCTAGCTTTATTAGTTGCTGAGATCTAGGTGTTCATACAGACAGACGGACAGACGGACATGGCTATATCAACTCAGCTCGTCGTCCTGAGTCAGAATATATATACTTTGTGGGGTCTACCACGCTTCCTTCTGCCTGTTACATACATCTGTCAGTTGCACTAAATTAATAGACCCTTTTACTTTTTTAAAAATTATAAAAATTGGAAATAATAATTATTTTGGAATTTTTATTTTAAAAATTGACAATTAATAATTATTTTGCAATTTTTATTTTAAAACTTATAATAATTGCGATCCCTGGGCAAAACTAATGTATACATGTGAATTCTTGCTGGTATACAAGTTAACAAGTAACTCCGACCACTGTGCGGACCTGACACCAAGTCAGTGTCCGCCGCAGAATCGCTGACCGTGCAGTATGAGCGGTCAGCGGCCCTTAGCCGCTATGCGAGTGCAATTGCATTGCACCACATCCGCCGTGGTGTTTTGCATGGCACGAGGCGCTGAGTCAGCGTTCCCACGCTTAGCGCTGCTGACGACGGCAGAGCAACGACAGCGACGCAGCAACGGCAGCAGCGGCGGCAGCAGCGCAGTCAACATTCTTAAGGTAGCAATAAGCTTAGAATTGGTTTAAGTTTTAGATTTTGGAATGACTTCAACGGAGCACAACGTGCCCGATAAATAAAAAGCATAAATACCCCAATTATCTCCTGCATCACTCTCTGCAGTAAATAAACCACAACTAGACACGGTCAGTTGTTGGCAACTAGTATAATCAATCTCCTGCGTTGCCTTACGCAGCATACGACAAACTAGACACGGTCAGTTTGATAGTAAACAACACTAAGATTACTTACATACACAATTTAACAAAATACTCTCTTAATTATGTACAGATTTTTATGAAATTTACAGAATTGGTAGATACTATAGATTTCTACCAACCATTGAAAATAATTTATGAACAGAATTTTTTTTATACCTAGGCTTAAAACTCTTAAATAGGTGAATTTGTTTAATTAAGGTTCATTGTCACGAAAAAAGGCGATGCATCCAACTATTTGTATTCATACAAATCAACAAAGAGACATACAGAATGCTATATAGAATCAGCTCGTCGTCGTAATCAAGAATACATATACTTTGTGGAGTTTGCCATGCCTCCTGGATGTTACACTTACATCTTATTTACCCTAACTTAATAATTAGACAGACCCTCTTAAATTTCTTACTCAAAACCCTTAAATAAGGCAATGCTTATGTTTTGGAATAACAATTGGATTGTTGGGGAAAATAGTAGTAACTGGCCCCATTTCAACCAAATTAAAGAATCGAGACACTGTAGAAGGAAACTAATATTCACATTGTTGACGCGAAGATACTTTCAACCAAATATTGGTAATACAGGTAATAGGAGTAGACTTTTATTGGGCTAATGAACGCGACTATAATATCGACCAAACAGACGCACAGCGAATTTATCATCCAATGGCGTCCTATCAGGCATATTCTTAGGTTTATAGACTGCGTGTTTTCCATGCAACGCTACTGTATAAGGAATGTTTTGCCAATCGTCTGCAGAAAAAAATGTTAGCATTATGCTATGGAATTTTTCGTTGGCTGGGCACGTCATGGCACCAAACACATTAAAAGCACACTAAACTAGTATACCACGTGTGTATGTGTTTCAATACCAAAACACCCCTATTGTATTTCAATTATACTAGTTGACTGCCGTCATGTCGACGAATTACGTTGAAAACCTGACTATAAAAGCTTAGACTTGTAAACGCGGTCAAATCAGTTTAATTTGTGTCGAGCTATCTTCATGTAGTTTTTATGCGCGCTTTTTGTGTCTGTGTGAATCTTACCCACATCCTGTGGTTCACTTCCAAACAACCGCAAAGTGGAAGGATAGAAAAACTTTAAATACTTTTCCCACTTAGTTTCCTATCATGCTAAACAAATTGTGGTACAACGCACAAACAGTTTATGAATTGATTGATTAAATTGCAGTTAATTTTGTAACGTTTCTTGGTATCCATATATTGACTTGTTCAATGTAAAATGAAATCGGAAAATTTGTACACGTACAACGCGCCATTACAACAGTACAACTTGACAAGTACTAGAAATCGCTCTCAGTCACAAACGCAACCGCAAAGCGCCGACAACAGCAATCCCAATAACTTCCCAGAATTCTTGACGAGGCCAAATTTGGGTAATCTTGCGCAAAACCGTGCATCTGTCTATTCTGATAGGGAGAACATCTGCAGCAGTACAGGAGGAAAAATAAGAAGGCGATCGAGGTAGGATTTAAAAGTTAAAATTTCATATGGTATTTATTATTTTAATACATGTGTTCAGTGTGAAATAAAAAATATTGAATCATAGATTACACATACTTTTCCAATTTTTATACTTTTCCATTTCTTCTACCCTGTACCACAGCTCGTCCGTACAGTATATAATATAAAATATTTTAAATATAATTTAATTTATTTATAAATAATAGTAATTTATACGATTTTATTATTTAATATTCATATTATTTTATAATTTAAATATAATTTTATAAAACTGTCATGAAACGTACCAGCAGTACTTCAGTACCTGCAATATTGCGTAGCTTATATCTCTTGTGTTTATTAACCGATTTTTCGCTTTTCAGGATAGTTAAATATAATAAAGAGAGTATATATTCTAAATAGCAATATTCTATGTTTAATATTACGCTTGATATTCAATTTTCAAAAACACGAGGTTATGCGGGTTTTGTTGATATTGGGCGTAAAGGGAGCGTGGCATTCAAGATTTTAAATAAACATTATCTGCGTATGGTAAACACCTTTCAAAAACCAAAACAGCTGCTGTAGCTCTTATAGTTTTTAAAATCTCAGCGTTCATACAGATATACGGACAGATAGACAGACAGATAGAGCTATATCTACTCAGCTCGTCTTCCTGATCAAGAATATGTATACTTCATTTATTTATATACATATTAGGTTGTTTGGTAATGACATACCGGTTTTTACATTCAAAATTCGCGCTTCGCTTGTGAAGTCAAATATAATCGTATCTGGCAATGCTGTATATCGTTTGAAAGGTATTGGCAACACCTTTAAAATGACATATAGTTTGTTTACATGAGCTTCCACGTTAAAAAAATACAATTGATTGAAATGGAGTTCACAAACGCAGAAATTCAGGCAATTTTGAAATTTTATTTCGCACAAGGAAAAACTGCTGCGGAATCTCGCATACAGATTATTGCTGTCTTAGGAGATAACAAACTTTCGATTCAAACTGCCGAACAGTGGTTTAGGCTATTCCGAAGTGGCAATTTTGATACCGAAACACCCAAGCCTTCCGGACGACCAGTGACCGTTGATACGGATAAAATCATGGAAATAGTGGATCGAGATCGTCATGTGACTATTAGAACCATCGCAGAGGAGCTGCAACTAAGCACGGAAACCGACCATAGGCATTTAAAGTCGAGACATTTAACAAAAAAGCTCCATGTATGGGTGCCTCATGAGTTATCCCAAAAAAATCTTTTCGACCGTGTATCAATCTGCGAATCTTTGTTGCACCGTAATAAACTCGACTCATTTCTGGATCGGTTAGTCACTGGTGATGAAAAATCGATCACATATGACAACATAAAGCGTAAAAGATCCTGGTCGAAGCACGGTGAGTCGTCTCAAACGGTGGCAAAGCCAGGACTGACGGCTCGGAAGGTGTTGCTGAGTGAATGGTGGAATATCAAAGGAATTATCCATTATGAAGTGATGCCCTATGGCCAAACCATCAATTCTGACCTCTACTGTGAACAACTGGAACGATTGAAGATTGCACTTGAACAGAAGCGGCCAGCCATGGTGAATCGTAAGGGCGTTGTGTTCCATCATGACAACGCCAGGCCCCATACATCTTTGGTGACGCGTCACAAGCTACGGGAGCTTGGTTGGGAAGTGTTAATGCATCCACCTTACAGTCCGGACATTGCCCCAAGCGATTACCATCTGTTTTTGGCCATGCAAAATTTTTTCGATGGACAAAAATTGAGTTTAAGGGAGGATTGTGAAAATCGAATCGCCGAGTTTTTTGCCAGTAGGGACAGGGACTTCTTTAGGAGAGGCATATACAAGTTACCATCAAAATGGCAGAAAATCATCGAAAACAACGGTACATATATCACTTAAATCGGACAATGCTAACTATATTAAAATAGTCGTCAAAAATCAATAAAGAAACCGGTATGTCATTACCAAACAACCTAATACATAACCGACTTTACTGTTTTTCCTCCGATCGTCATTTAATTCACAGCATTGATGGAGATAGCCATGGGATATCATTACATCGTTCACTAAGTCATTTCGTTTTTTTAGTGAAATTTAAACATAATTTTTGTATATTGCGTAAAATATCTTATAAAATTAAATATAATCCATTTTGATCCATTACCTATTGACATCTTTTTGGGAAAAGATTGATTCCATGCTCATAAAATGTAAAAAACTGATCCTAGTGGTTTTTAAAGTCCTGATTTCAGGTAGAAACCAGAATGGGCGGAGCAAATCAGTCGGACGGGCCCGACTGTCTTATACCCCGTGCCACAGCTCACGCTGCGCGCTTCCAAATACAGTTTACAATTTAAATATTTTAAATATAATTTACTTTATTTATAAAGAATAGTATGGGCGCGCTTCGTTTCGTTTATATCTTTTGTGTTTATTAACCGATTTCAATGCGCTTTTCAAGATAGTTGAATATAATAGAAGAGAGTATATATACCAAATAACAACATTCTATGTTCAATATTACGCTTGCTATCTTTGTATGTTCAAATGTTCTTGCAATCGCACAACTGCCTAGCAGCGTGCTTGGTATTGCCATCCCTCTCGCACACTATTTCCAAGCGTAGGGCGGCTGAGCTGCAACGGCGTGTGCATGCAGTATTACGGCGCTTATATCTCCTTTGTTTATTAACCTATTTCAATGCGCTTTTGAGGCAGATAATTATTATAATATAGGGTATATATTTAACAATAATAACATTCTATGTTTATTATTAAGCTTGTTTTTAAACTTGTAAGTTCAACTATTGTGTAGCTTATATCTCCTGTGTTTATAAACCGATTTCAATGCGCTTTTTAGGATAGTTAAATATAATACAAGAGAGCTTATGTTCCAAATAACAACCTTCTATGTTTAATATTACGCTTGTTATTCAACTTTTTATGTTAAAAAACACTAGGTTGTGTGAGTTTTATTGATTTTTGGGCGTAAAAGGGGCGTGGCACCCGATTTTCGAAACAAACTTGATCTGCGTAAGATAACTGCCTAACTATAGCAATCAAAACGGCACCTCTAGCTTTTGTGGTTGCTGAGATCGACGCGTTCATCCAAACAGACGGACAGACAGACAGACAGACAGAGCTCAATCGACTCAGCTCGTCTCCCTGATCAAGAATATATATGGTTTGTGGGGTCTTCCACGCCTCCTTCTGCCTGTTTCATACATTCGCACAAAGTTAATAGCCCTGTTTTTCCCATTTTTCAAATGGGCACAGGGTATAAAAATTTCAGAGACCGGAACAAGTAATAGTTCGAAGCTGTCCAGTCTAGAGAACATAGTGGATGTGGTTGCAGATGCCATTTAAGCTGCAAAAGCTTTTGTCGAGTCATCAAACTTGTATGAGATATGCGACGAAGCAAATTTCTTTCACTAAGAACATTTAAGCCCTAATTGAAAGATAAATATAGGGACGGGGCAGATCAGTGATACGGTGGCTACAGTCGGACGTAACCGACCGTAGGAGACCCTTTACTTTGAGTATATGTACATACAAACACAATCAGACGCACACACACTAAGCTACCCGCGTATGCAAGGCACACCACCCCCCCCTCTGCCTAGTGCGGCAAATTGTCTGTGGCATATATCCGCTGTTTCTTATCCGATCGAAATAAAATTCACAGCGTCGATAGAGAATGTCATAAACTAGTTAAATACCAAATTACAAATCAATAGATGTAAAACTGTGGCTACAGCAGATTTTTGCGGTTTGCGGGGGAAGGGGGGGAGATATCCAAAATCTAAAACAAACTCGTGCTGCTTACTGATTAGGAGAACCTAAATCCCAAATATGGTGTCTCTAGCTCTTATAGTTGCTGAGATCTAGGTGTTCATACAGACGGACGGACAGACAGACAGACAGACAGACAGACAGACAGACAGACAGACAGACAGACAGACAGACAGACGGACAGACGGACATGGCTATATCAACTCGACTTGTCGTCCTGATCAAGAATATATATACTTTGTGGGGTCTGCCACGCCTCCTTCTGGGTGTTACACACATTTCCTCCTTGCACTAAGTTAATAGACCCTTTTTACTTTTTTAAAGTAAAGGGTCTAAAAAGTTGTTCTTCGGAATGTATACACTCTTTTATTGTAGTTAACTGTCCTAAAATCTCATTGAAATCGGTAAAAAAAAAAAAAAAAAACAGGAGATATTAACAAAACAATATTGCAGGCATTTCCTTGCTCACACTCTGTCAGCAAGGCCTTTAAAACATTGCATACACTAAAAGGGAAGAAGGAGCACTGCTGCGCTTTGAATGATATTTTTAAAAAATTATGTTTAAAATATAGGGTACAGTGTATGCTACAGTCGGGCGCGTCCGACTGATGTCCTACGGCAAATAATAGGGCGCCAAATAATCTATGATTGGGCGTCTTGCTGGTGATCTTTTCCTGTGCCCATTTGAAAAATGGGAAAAACAGGGTTTAAAAATTTGTCAGAATGTATGTAACGGGCAGAAGGAGGCGTGGCAGACCCCACAAAGTATATATATTCTTGATCAGTGAGACGGGCTGAGTCGATTTAGTGATGTCCGTCTGTCTGTCCGTCTGGATGAACGCGTCGATCTCATCAACTTCGAAAGCTAGAGATGCCGTTTTGGTTGCTATAGATAGGTAGTTATATTACGCAGATCAAGTTTGTTTTAAAAATTGGATATCACGCCCAAAAATCAATAAAAACCCACATAACCTCGTGTTTTTGAACATAAAAAGTTAAATAACAAGCGCAATATTAAACATAGAAAGTTGTTATTCAGAATATATACTCTCTACTATTATATTCAACTACTCTGAAAATCGGATTAAAATCGGTTAATAAACACAGGAGTTATAAGCTACTCAATACTTGAACTTAAAAGTTAAAAAACAGGCGTAATATTAAATATAGAATGGTGTTATTCGGTATATATACTCTCTTCTATTATATTTAACTATCCTGAAAAGCGCATTGAAATCGGTTAATAAACAAAGATATAGATATAAAAAACGCAATTAGCAGCGCACCGCAACTGGCGCACGTAAAAAGGGAAGAAGAAGAAATATTGCTGTTACACTTGGTGTGAGAGTTTCATAAAATAATCATATATATATATATGTATATATATATATAAGATATATATATATAAGATAAAGGGCACAGGGTATTCTACAGTCGGGCCCGTCTGACTGATCTGCCCCGTCCGACTGATCTGCCCCGTTCGACTGATCTGCCCTGTCCATAAATTTGAGTTTAGTTTGTTCTGCAAATCAATACGCAAAACTGTAGCGTTCATTTAATTATTAAAATTGAGCTATGCATATGTTCAACTTGTAACCAGTAAGGACGAACCTACAGTCGGACGTAATCGACTGTAGGAGACCCTGTATTTTATGTTTTCTTCGCTGTTTCTTATCCGATCGTAATGTAATTCACAGCATCGATGGAGATTGTCATAGACTTCGTACATGCCATATACTAAATCTTTAGCTTTAAAACTGATGCTTTTAAACTGCAAACTGTTGCTAAACTTCATCTGTTTGCTCCACAGGAGAACCTAAATACAAAAAAATGGTAGTTATAGCTCTTATAGTCTGCAACATCTAGGTGGCTGAACTGTAAGCTCCATCTCGCTTTTTCTTTTCCGTTCGTAATGTAATTCACAGCATTGATGGATTATGCCATAGGCTGCGAACATGCCAACATCCCAAGTCTGTAGCTTTTAAACTGTGGCTGTAGTGGTATTTTCATACATTTATAGGAAAATTGTCTGTTATATAACTTCGCTACGTACATGCCAAATTGCAAATGTCTGTAGATTTATTATTGTAGCCGCAGTGGCACATATACGCATTTTAAAATAGATTGTCTCATGCATATCTTTACTATTTCTAATTTAAATCATAAGTAATCATATAGCATCGGTAAAGAATAGCATAGACTACATACATACAATTACAAGTCAGTAGCGCTATTATTGCGGCGGCTATGGCGCTTATCGTTTTCGAGATTTTTGAGATAGGTGTAGATTTTTGATGATTCGCGGAGGGAGGAGGCGAGATATAAAAAATCTGAAACAAACTCGTACTGCATACGACAATAGAGAACCAGCATTCCAAAAAACGGTGTCTCTATCTCTTTTAGTTGCTGAGATCTAGGTGTTCATACGGACACACGGACATGGCTATATCAACTCAGCTCGTCGTCCTGAGTCAGAATATATTTACTTTGTGGGGTCTACCACGCTTTCTTCTGAGTGTTACATACATCTGTACATCTGTACATCTGTCATTTGCACTAAATTAATAGACCCTTTTACTTTTTTAAAGTACAGGGTCTAAAAATATGCTCATCGTATATTCGAATTTGGAAACTTCCCTGCGTTGCATAGATTTACCAACCCTCATAGTATGTAATGATAAACCTAAAATAAAAGAATATTCAAACTCACTGAACCATGAAACTTATTAGGTGCACATGGTAATAAATGCGTTGCAGGGTAAAAAAAACTTACAACATTTATATTTTGGCCAAATCGTTGTCCCGGCAACCATCGGGCAGTCTGTGACGTAACTGCACTGTTTGACGGTACAAAAGAAAAATACAACTTCAGTTTATGTTTAACTCGCGCACCACACGCCATATTAGAAGAGAAAATCATTACTTATTATATCAATATAATACTTAGAATGCACCGTGCAGGAGCTAATATTAAATAAATGTAGAGTGATAAAAAATAGTGTATTTTTTATTTCGTTCACCACTTTAGAAATTTCTCGATGAAGTCCTCAAAGGGTATCAGCAAAAAGAGCAGGGCCATGGATTATACAAATTTCGCCTACAATGAAGCAGTTTGCCGCCTTAAGGTGATGCTAGCCGATAATTCTTATGCCACACCTAAAATGTTGAGCAGTGCATATTTGCGAAATTTTAATGAGGACTCAGGCGATAATTTCTCTGACAATTTATCGGTAAGTGTAACTACATAGTAAATAATACTGGTCAAATATTTTATGAAGGTCAGTATAGTTGAGGATTATCAACGTTTTCGCAAACGATTTTGGTTTATATCACAAAAACTAAAAGGCCAAATAATTTGAATTTGATATATCTTCTGATAATTAAAAAATAAATATTTTGTTTAATGAAGGTTGCCAACAAATGTGTGCCTGAAGTTAAAAAATGTTGCACGAAAAAATATTACAATTCCGGTAATTTTTATTTACACAGGAAACTATGCGTCCAATCTTCTTACAATGTATTAAAAATATTTGGGGGCAACTTTTATCTTTAATTTAAACCTTAAATAACGATGATCGGTTTGGCAGTTAAGATTTATGGTAGTTTATATGCACCCACCATAACAAAAAAATGGGGGAAAAAATATATCCGAAAAACTTAGTGCAAAGAGCAAATGTGTGTAACACTCAGAAGGAGGCGTGCCACGCCACATAAAGTATATATATTCTTGATCAGGACGACAAGCCGAGTCAATATAGCCATGTCCGTCCGTGCGTCCGTCTGTCCGTCTGTATGAACACCTAGATCTCAGCAACTATAAGAGCTAGAGCTCAGTAAGCAGATCAAGTTTATTTTGGATTTTGGATACTTTCCCCCGCAAATCTCAAAAAGCTACTGCAGCCACAGTTTAAAAGATTTAGACTTGAAATTTGGCATGCTTGTAGCTTATAGCATTTTCTATCGACGCTGTGAATTGCGATCGGATAAGAAACAGTCAAGATATGCCACAAATAGCTAGCCACACTAGTCAGAGGGGGGGTGGTATGTCAGGCATATGCGCGTAGTTTCGTGCGTGTGCCTCTGATTGTGTTTGTGAGTACATATAGACAAAGTAAAGGGTCTCCTACTGTCGGTTACGTCCGACTGTAGCCTCCGTCCCACTGATCTGCCCCGTCCATATTTTGGTGTCGATTTTTGAACTCAGCGTTCCAAAACACTTCGATATCGGAAATAATATTTCAAAAGTCTCGACCTTCATAAACATTTGACGACCAGTGTAATTAAACTTTATCTGAATATTATTTTTTCTGTTTTAGGTCATTGAACGACCCATTCTTTCGGACATTTCTAAATATTTGTCGTCCAGTCAGAAATCACGAATAAGCGCATTTCGACCGAATAAGAACCATATTAGTTCATCTAAGGAAAATCTAGTCAATACATCTTCTTTGTACCCTAGTAGTGCTCCATTGCCCAATACTACCACGGATAGCGTTCAAGCTCCTGTCGAGATCTTTAACTTTATTGAAAAGCAGGAAGACTACATCGAACAGCTTGAGAAGGAGTCAAAGTATTGTCGCAATGAATTGACTAATTTACTTGGCAAGGTAAAGGATGTGATTAATGAAAACGAACATCTCACGGAGAATGCGCGCAGTGAGCTGGTTGCTCTGGGCAGTGGTATAAGCTCCAAGTCATTGGCCCCACTGCGACCCACCGCCAGTCCATCTTCAGACAGCGATGAACTTCTGCTTTATGCTGGTCGCAAGATATCAAGCTTACCACGCAAAAGCAATCTAAAGGCTCAATCCCTACGTTGTGCAAGTACCTCAAATATAGTTTTCGAGGCTCGCATTAGTGAACTTGAGGCTGAACTAATGCAAGCTAACATCGACCTAAAACGCGTTAATACCGAAAATGAGGAGCTGAAACGTAAGTTAGCCCATACAGATCCACTGAGCGCTGTTGTTGTCATGGACACCGCCAAATGTGAAATTCACCGCAAACAGATAGAGCTTTTGCAGCAGGATAAAGAAGCACTAGAGGAATCCTTGCATCAAATGCAACGAATGCTGGATGAGACCAAGTCACAGCAACATAATAGCAACAGTTCCAAGCGATTAATAGGCGATCTGGTGCAAATGGAACGATCTCAAGCTGAGGTAAGTCATGAAGAGTCGGTATTCCAGTGGATTCGGGTCTAGTAATTTAGTGCAAATGACACGTGTGTAACACCCAGAATGAATCGTTGTACACCCCACAAAGTATATATATTCTTCGATATAGCCATATCCGTATGTCTGTCTGTCCGTCTGTTTGTCCGTATGAAAATCTATATACTATATCTAGAAGAGCTGGCGATGCCATTTTCGGTATGTATATTCTCCTATGCTGCAAGCAGATCAAGTTTGTTTTAGATTTCTTATCTCGCCCCGTTCACCCGCTAGCCGCGAAAGAAATATAGGGACGGGGCAGATCAGTGATACGGTGGCTACAGTCGG
The DNA here is from genome assembly GCA_035045125.1 of Hypselothyrea guttata. Classification (NCBI taxonomy): domain Eukaryota; kingdom Metazoa; phylum Arthropoda; class Insecta; order Diptera; family Drosophilidae; genus Hypselothyrea; species Hypselothyrea guttata. The sequence goes on from JAWNNJ010002080.1 coordinate 71,639, forward strand.
ACGTAACCGACCGTAGGAGACCCTTTACTTTGAGTATATGTACATACAAACACAATCAGACGCACACACACTAAGCTACCCGCGTATGCAAGGCACACCACCCCCCCCTCTGCCTAGTACGGCAAATTGTCTGTGGCATATGTCCGCTGTTTCTTATCCGATCGAAATAAAATTCACAGCGTCGATAGAGAATGTCATAAACTAGTTAAATACCAAATTACAAATCAATAGATTTAAAACTGTGGCTACAGCAGCTTTTTGCGGTTTGCGGGGGAAGGGGGGGAGATATCCAAAATCTAAAACAAACTCGTGCTGCTTACTGATTAGGAGAACCTAAATCCCAAATATGGTGTCTCTAGCTCTTATAGTTGCTGAGATCTAGGTGTTCATACAGACGGACGGACAGACAGACAGACAGACAGACGGACATGGCTATATCAACTCGACTTGTCGTCCTGATCAAGAATATATATACTTTGTGGGGTCTGCCACGCCTCCTTCTGGGTGTTACACACATTTCCTCCTTGCACTAAGTTAATAGACCCTTTTTACTTTTTTAAAGTAAAGGGTCTAAAAAAAGCAGCCAACGAGATATTTGAAGCTAGAAATCCTAGCAACACAATTTTTATACCTTGTGCCCATTGAAATATAGGAAAAACAGGGTTAATAACTTTATCCGAATGTATGTAACAGGCAGAAGGAGGCGTGGCAGACCCCACAAACTATATATATTCTTAAATCAGGGTGACGAGCTGAGTCGATATAGCCCTGTCCGTCTTTATGAACGCTGATATTTCGGAAACTATAAGAGAGCAGCCGTTTTGGTAATTTTTGAAAGGTGTGTACGTATAGTTATTAACCCTGTTTTTCCCATTTTTCAAATGGGCACAGGGTATAAAAAGCTAAATTTTTCTGGACCTTGTTTTTCAATAAAATACTCAATTTATTTTTTTTTTAATGATTTATGAATGTTTATTAACATATTCAAAAGATGTTTTAAGTCAGGGTAATTATACCCTGTGCCCATTTGAAAAATGGGAAAAACAGGGTTAATAACTTTATGCGAATGTATGTAACAGGCAGAAGGAGGCGTGGCAGACCCCACAAACTATATATATTCTTGATCAGGGTGACGAGCTGAGTCGATTTAGCCCTGTCTGTCTGTCTGTCTGTCTGTCTGTATGAACGCTGAGATTTTCTAAACTATAAAAGCTAGAGAAGCCGTTTTGGTCTCTTTTGAAAGGTGTGTACCATACGCAGATCAAGTTTATTTCAAATCTTGGATGCCACGCCCCTGTCGCCTACAATGAATGAAATAAAATACATTCGCCAATTTAAGACACACTGAGCTATTTACATAAATTCTGGCTTCAGTAGTTTGTAGGACTATGCCATACGCAGATGAGGCGTTGTTCAAATTTTGGATGCCACGCCCCCTTTACGCCTTAATCGATAAAAACCGAATAACAAGCGTAAAATTGAACATAGAATGTTGTTATTTGGAATATATACTCTATTTCATTATATTTAACTTTAACCGCATTGAAATCGGTTAATAAATACAGGAGTTATTATCGAAACAATATTGCAGGCGGCAACTCGCTCGCCCTCAAGCAGCGCGGCCGTTAAAACTGGCGCACATAACACAGTAAGAAGAAGAATTGCTGCTACGTTATGTATGACAGTTTTATATATTTATATTTAAAATATTTTTTTCTTATATTTTATCCAATTTTCTCAGCTTGAAGTGCGTCACCTTCGTGAAGAGCTGGACAGGCAGCATGAACGTGTGCGGGAAATGCAGCATGAGATGGCGCGACGTTTAGCTGATGAGCGAGTAAGTGCTGAACGACGCTATAATACCCAAGTGGATCAGTTAGGTGGCGATTTGAGCAGCCAGTGGGAACAAGTGGCTAAACTGCAACTGGAACAGGAGCGTCAGAAACGTTATGAAACGGATCTAAAGCGTGATTTGGCTAATCGTAACTCACAAAACGATGAGTTAAAGAGTGAACTTCGTGCTAATCGCACCACTTTTTTGGCTGACATGGCACAAGTGAATGCTGAGAAACAATCATTAGAACAGGAGATAACTGCATTGCGCCTGCAGCTGGATCGTAGCTCACGTGAGACCAAAACGGAATCTGCTCGCCTGACTGCCGAGATTAACTCTCTACGTCAACGATTGGATCGCGGTGATGCTGATCTTTTACACTCAAAGCGTGAAGTATTGCGCTTAAATGATGAAATTGCATCCCTGGAAAAGGAGGTTGTATTTCGAAATACAAATACTTTGTAAATTAAGGGCTAAGTTTATATTTCGTTTATATTTTTAGTTGGCATATGGTGAACTAAAGAATGAAATACGACCCACCAAAAAGGATTTGGACAGGCGCATATCAGAGATGCATGATAAACATGGTACATTTCGCATATCTGACAATAGGGTTTCACATGCAATCCTTATAATATGGAAAACACTGCCATATACACATATAGTTACATATCCAATTAATTTAACTAGTTTTATTTGAATTGTTTTAAACTTTCAAACATTTTGTACCTAGTCACCTTATCAAAACTCTGGTTAAGCTATTGATTTTCATGTTGCGGGCGTGTTTAAAATATATGTCTTCTTCACAAATTTATTTTGAAAAATAACTTCAAAATTCTGAAAGAATTTTTATCGAATCTGCTAACATTTTAAATAATTATTACAATAACGTCAATAGTTTATCCATGAGTTTAACGATATGTTTATATATAACGCGATGTCTTTTTACATTAATATGGTTTTCTATACTCAAATCTTACCCTTATCGTTGTCTACTCTTTGTAGCGGAAACAGTAAATGAGCTTGAAGAAATGATTACTTCTCAGAAGCAACTCATGGATAAACTGACGAATGAGTGTAAAACGTTAACTGGCAAATTAGAGGATACGACATATAAGCACAAGTAATTATAAATCGTCCTACCGATCAGTTAGCTAGTATTAGTAATCACTACATTAAGTTAACTTAATAAATAATAATAAAATTTTTTTTAATGAAATCCTCATCACAATTGATGGGTATTGAACACAAACGCAACAAGAAAATGAATGGCAAACCCAATCAGCACTAAACACATTTCGACACCATGAGGGTAAATTGAGATTGTATAACACTAAAAAAACAGAACAACTCAAACTTGACACTGGATTAACACGCTGTACTTCTTCAACCTCTTTTGTGCTGCCTGCAAACTGCTGACTGTAGAACCGGTGTGCGATTATTTGAACAAAAAAATAACAGCAATTACAACAGCCACGCCTGCATTATTGACAACGTCAAAAGCATCTACAACAATTGCCAAAGTGTTAATGGCAACATCGACATCAGTAACAGCAAACGAAAATGCAAGCGAGTTCATTTTGCCACTTGATAACAATGTGGCAGAGCCTGGCAACGAGATTTTACAGAACATAATCAAAAGCAATAAGCGTCTATCGCAAGAATTGGCCAAAATGCCACCATTGCCAAACTTAACAAACTATAAGAAGCTCCCAACAACCGCGACAACAAAGCCAACGATAACAACAGCAACACTAACAACCGCACCAAGATCGAATCCAAAATGTTTTTGTCCTAGTTTTATGCGACACAATCGAGAGCATTCACACGTTAATATGACGCCATTGATGCGACAGCTTACCAGAAGTAATAACAACGAAAACAAAGCATCGTGTTGCATCCACAGTATCATCAATAATCGCAGTCAAAGTGGGAAGAAAGACACAACAGCGTGTACACAAACCACCCACAGCCAAATAATGCCAGGTCACGTGCATGAATTCACCCTAGACACCCACCATGAACACCATCGCACAGCACCTAAAAAAATGACATCAACAACAGCAGCAACAGCCTGCTGCATTCCATACAAAACAGACCTGTTGCCGTGGCTGCAACAGCCTCTGGTTTTGAATCAGACTATAAACAGTGCCACGAGTTATCAGTCCCCGTGTCAAACAACGCATTTGACGGTGGATACTGAGAAAAATTCCACAGCTGCAGCGCTAGCTGAGGCAGCAGGCGCATCAGCAACACTCAAAGGCCGCAATAGCAGTGCAATAAATGCCAGCATAAAGCCAAAAACTTACTTTGAGCAACTCCTGCAACGCGATGGCTGCCATAAAAAGCCACGAGCACCAGTAAAAGTTGATGTAAATGTGCGTCTAGTGCCTAAGCAACTAAAGCAAAAAGTTACTGCGCTAAATGAGACATTCGTTGAGGAACTCGATGAAATGGCACGCGCCCTAAACGAGACTTTTGTTCAGGATCCATCACCCGAATTGAACGAAATTGATGAGCAACTGCATCAATTTGACCAAACCATCGTTAATGACGATGAGCAGGCCATCAAATTTTGATAATGCAAACAAACATCATAGACGAGTAGAGTACATAATTTCTTTTTTTTTTATGTCTAAGGAAACTACATTGCAACCGTAATGTAATTCACAGCATCGATAGGGATTGTTATAGACTACGTGCATGCCATATCCTAAATCTTTACCATTAAATATTTTGATCGTCGATCTGATGAGAAATAGCAAAGGTAGGCAACAAACAATTTTTTTAAAAATGTATCTATGTACAACTGCAACCGCAATGTTAAAGCTACACATTTGTAATTTGGTTTGTACGTAGTGGCATTCTCCATCAATGCTATGAGAAGAAACGGCGAAGTTTTGCAACAGACACAGTTCAGAATCTACAGACTTGAGATATGGCATTCTCCGTCAGTGCTGTGAATTACATTACGCACGAAAAAGGAACAGCGAAGATAGGTCAGGCAGAGCATCCACCTAGATTTTGCAAACTATAAGAGCTATTAATACCATTTTGTGGTGTTTAGGTTCTCCTATGCAGCAATCAGGTCAAGTTTGTTTGGATTCTTTGAAACCTCCTATTATTCGTCCGCTAACCGATAAACTAATTTGGCAACTGTTTTCAGTTTAGAAGCATCAGTTTTAAAACTAAAGATTTAGGATATGACATGAACGTAGTACTATGAGTAGTCATTCTCCACCGATGCTGTGAATTACATTACGATCGAATAAGGAACATCAAAGAAAACATAAAGAACAGGGTTTTCTACAGTCGGTTACGTCCTTTTTGTTTTATACCCTGTGCCCATTGAAAAATGCGAATGTATGTAACTGACAGAAGGAGGCGTGGCAGACCCCACAAACTATATATATTCTTGATCAGGACGACGACCTGAGTCTATATAGCCCTGTTTGTCTGTCCGTCTGGATAAACGCGTCGATTTCCTAAACTATAAAAGCCAGAGAAGCCGTTTTGCTCATTTTTGAAAGATGTACATCATACGCAGATTAAGTTTATTTCAGAGAGCTGCATCGGGCATGATCGAGCCTGCTCGATCAGACTTTGCGCAAACCATTCACAACTCAGGACAGGTCGTCGCAAAACCAATCACGAACGGGCAGCAGCATAATCCGAACCGAGTTCGTTCGATCAGCTTGCTTGCTCGACGCACTGGTCGAAAATGCTTGAACGGAAAAAAACGAACGACACGGCCGAAGCATTAAACTTAGACTTCGGTCATGCTGCGCTTGCAAAGAGTGTGAGTGATGCAATCAGATCGAGAATTTCGTTGTGAAATGTACATATATATAATTTGTATGTATGTATGTAAATACATTTGTTTTTTTTTTAGAGCAGTAGTGCCCAAACGCTGCTTACACACATGATAATAATAAATAATAATTATATTAACAAAAGCATAATTTATTTATTTTACTTAAAGTTAATAATATCAACATAATATATTTATTTTTCTTCAAACTTATAATATTAGCCAAAATATAATTTTATGTATTTATTTTTCTTAAAACTAATAATATTAACAAAAATATAATTTTATGTATTTATTTTTTTTTAGCTAATAATATTAACAAAAACATTATTTCATATACATACATACTATGTATGTTTGTTCGTCCTCCATAATAATGCTTGTTAAGCCACCGACTATGACAAGCAAACTGAAAATGTTCAGCAAGTGCATCATACGTTCGGGTCATGCCGAAGTAGGTAGCTCGGGTTGACTCGAACCGACCCATTCGATCAAACCCAATCATGTACGAAACAAGCAAGAGGCAATCGAACTGAAAATTCGTTTCGAGCACACTCGCTTACGACGATTCGATTTTGGTGAAGCAAAATTTTCGGGCACAAAAAATCCGAATCAATGATCGAGTATGATTGAAAATTTTGTGATCGTTGCAGCTCTCTGGTTTATTTCAAATCTTGGAAGCCATGCCCCTTCCACCCACAATGAACATAAAAAGAATACATTCACCAATTTAAGAGACACAAATCTATTTATATAAATTATGTTTTAAGTAGTTGGTAGGTCTACATATTACGCAAATAAATTTTGCTTCAAATTTTTGATGCCACGCCCCATTTACGCCCTAATTGATAAAAACTGAATAACAAGCGTAATTTTAAACATAGAACGATGTTATTCAATATATATACTCTCTTCTGTTATATGAAACTACCCTAAAAAGCGCATTGAAATCGGCTAATAAACACAGGAGATATTGACGAAACAATATGGCAGGCATTGCCTCCATATATGAATTGCATATATACATATATGAATCCATATATGAATTGCGTACAAAAAAACAGTCGAAAAAAATATGATGCGCAATATTAAACAAATTTTGCATCGTTCTAAGCTTACATACCGCTCGTTTACCAGAAAAATGTCATAACTCAAAAAACGCGATTTTTGAGTTAATGATGCAGTTTTCGTTCGTTGGATATTAATCTATCTTGTGTCAAAATTTCATTATCCTATCTTCAATACACACAGCGTGAGAAGAGAATATGTCGCTCCACCTTGTATAGAGATACACGGCGCTTGAAAACTTTAAACGCGTTTTTCACGAAACGCACTTTTTTGAGTTATGACACTCTTCTGGTAAACGAAAACATCCAACCTATGTATTTTAAACATAATACATGTTTAAGACGAATTAAACAAACGTGTATCAAAAGCAAAAGGAAAATATCAGACATTTCATGGTAGATCGGTGGTTTCGCCCAGTGTGCGTCGCTCTGATCAAGTATATACATATGTATATGTTTTTTTGAGATCTGCTATGCCTCCTTAACTATGTTATAACCAGACTAAAATCTAAAAGAAAGCATTGGACGACGCTTAAGGGATATTTTATATATTAATAAATAAATTCATTCATTACGAACTGTTATGATAATTGTTAGATTGTGTATGAATTTATTTATTTATTTTAAAATCATAAGAAATTCCCAGTCAGGATAAACTCCAATTACGTACTACAAATGAACAGCTGATGACGCGAATTAAGCAAATTTGGTATAAATATAAAAAATTTGCCCATGAGCAATACTTTGATGTGGCAACAAATGATGAACTCACTTTCTCACCAATTGTGCACGAACTTAAGCCATTACAGGTAATTGTTCTAAAGACTTTTATTTTCGACTAATATGTATATTTTTCTTTTTCTCTTCTCTTCTCGTTTCTATTTTCTTCTCTTCCAATTCTCTTCTATTTTTGTCAACTCACGTAATATGATTTACATAATGATTCAATTTGTATAAGCAGAGAAGAAATATCTGCTTTACAATCGAATCTAGAGTACTTGTCTAATCGCATGCTAAGCAATGAAGAACATTTGAATAAATTAGATACTGCACCACATGATTATAGTAGTTTAGGTGCCGTCAAAGGTAATTCTTAAAATTAAACTTTCTCGTCGGTTTGGTGCACATACACACTAACATCCATACAAGATTGCATTTAATTGCCTTCATCACAACTCATCGCAATTGGTTCAAAGACAGATTCAAAATATATGGACGGGGCAGATCGACTGTAGCAGACCCTTAACTTTACTACTACTACTACACAATCAGAGGCAGACACACTAAGCTACCCGCGTATGCAAGGCACACCACCCCCGCTCTGCCTCTGCAAATTGTCTGTGGCATATGTTCACTGTTTCTTATCCGATCGAAACAAAATTCACAGCGTCGATAGAGAATATCGTAAACTAGTTAAATCCCAAATTACAAATCAATAGCTTTAATATAGCTTAATAGCTTTGTGGCTACAGCAGCTTTTTGCGGTTTACGGGGGAAGGGGATGAGGCATCCAAAATCTTAAACAAACTCGTGCTGCTTACTGAATAGGGGAACCTAGGTACCGAATATGGCATCTCTAGCTCTTATAGTTGCTGAGATCTAGGTGTTCATACAGACGGACAGACAGACAAACAGACAGACAGACAGACGGACAGACAGACGGACATGGCTATATCGACTTGGTTTGTCGTCCTGATCAAGAATATATATACTTTGTGGGGTCTGCCACGACTCCTTCTGGGTATTACACACATTTCCTCTTTGCACTAAACTAATAGACCCTTTTTCCTTTTTTTAAAGTAAAGGGTGTAAACAGCTCAAAGTGTTGACTCGGCAGCTGAAGCTGAGGTTGATAAGCAGCAACAATATAGTTAACAATACATACATACTCGTACATACTATTGGGTGATTTTTTAAGAGCTATAGGAAAGTTTCTTAAAAAAAACATTAAATTCAGAAAAATTCATGAAATCTTTATTTGAATCGATAGTACATATAATTTAATGTTTGGCGATTATTTCATGCAAATGTTGACCGTGACTGCGCCTCAAATGGTCCATCCGTTTAACCCAATTTTGGCATACTCTTTCCATTTCGGCGGGTATCTCACGGATAAATGCTTCAATGTTGTCTTCCAATGCGTCAATTGAAGCGGGCTTGTCTGTATAGACATGAGCTTTAACATAGCCCAATAAAAAATAGTCAAAGGGCGTTAAATCGCGAGATCTAGGCGCTCACCTTTCATAGTTACGTTACGATTCGCATTATATTTGAAGAAGTCCGGTCCAATGATTGCACCAACCCGGAAGCGCGCGATGAACTTTCTTAACAGAGCACGCATTTTGATATTAAAATTCAATAATTTGTAAGCGTTGTTCGTTTGTAAAACGATTCATGGTTAAATTATAGACCAAACTGAAGATGTTAGAAAGGGAAACAAAACACGAAACGTGCATGAGCTGTTTAAACCATTGTTGCCAAAAAGATAATAGCTAAAAAATCACCCTATACAACCTTACACTAGAACTTAAATTGAATTGGCCCACAACACTAATCAAAATTTCCTGTGACTACAGCCCCATACGAATACCAGCCGTCCACATATGGCACAACAATTGAACCTATACAAAGCAATTCACAACAACTACACAACAACGTTGACGACGACTACACCAAGCCAGGAGGAGGCAGCTACAACTACGAGGCAGCAGGACCGACAGTTGACAGCGGCAGCAACAACGGCAACACAATTACGGACACAACTGCAACAGCGCGCAAGAGTAACATCAAAGACATCAGCAAAGACAGCGCCAAGCTCCTGTCCGATAGCAGACACAGTTATGGACTCCACGATAACGATGACGAAAATCTCAAAGACAACCTTGGCATGGGCGAAAAGCAGCAGCAACAACAACAACAAGAGCTGGAACAACAAAGGGAACGACAACGGGAACGGGAACGCGAGGAAAGAGATCGAGAACTTCAGCAGCTGCGAGAGCAACGCGAAAAACGTGAATGGGAACGTGAACAAACAGAGCACCAACAACCTGTACGGAATCGTCGAATCAGCAATGCAGAACCAGAAAAGCTACAACCACTCAGCGACTCCACAGTGTCCAATACCAACAGCTCCAATCTGGCCGCCTACAACACAAGCTATAGCCCCTACGACTCACAGCAATACGATGCCAGCGCCTACAATCCTGGCGCCTATACTCAACAATCATACGATGCTCATCAATACGGATATGATGCAAATGCAGGGTACGACTACAACGCCGCAGATTACGCACAGCCCGAATACCAATATGATACGGCGCCAGAAACAACCACAACCAACCAAACACCGTTACAACCGTTACAGTCTCAATTACAAGCACAGTATCAGCCAGCAGGAGGAGCCGCAACGGAATACGTTAGATCATCACCACCGACGACGGCGCCGACAATGCCAGCAGCCCCAGCACCAATTGGTACAGTTACTGGAGCCACTTCAGTGGCACTCTCAACAGCGAGCCGAACTCAATCGCACCCGAGCAGTGGAAATGTGGGGTCAGCAGTTGCATCTGGAATGCCCAGCAGCAACACCAGCAGACCAACACTGCCGCAACAGTTTGCCACGCCAACCCCTAGCAAGAAGTAGTTGGAGTCCAGAGACTCCCGATCAAACGCCAATTGATCCGCATCAATTAGAATTTAGTATAAGCAGTCCCAGTTTAATGCGTTCCAGCGATACTTCCAATTTTGAAGACAAATCCTCTGATTTAAGCGATAATATTACAGCTCACGCTGCAGATTCCGATGTCAGCCTCTCGCCCACACACACCACCGTTATTAAAGTACGCCGGGCCAGTACACCAACAGATTCAATCTTAAGTTTACAATGCAACAGTAAACAATGAGCTTGTCTAGTACTTTGCAGTTCTAATCTACTTCACTATAAAATTGTTTATACGATTCAAATTATCTTTTAAAACACATCAATTTTATACCCTGTACCCTAAAAATGGTTAAAAACAGGGCTGATAACTTTGGGAGAATGTATTAACTGGCAGAAGGAAGCGTGGCAAACCCCACAAAGTAGATCTGGGCTTCGACTCGATTTGGATTCGATTTAATCGATTTTTTTCAGCCATTAAATCGATTCTTTTGTTTGTGAATCGATTTTGCGATTTCTTGTGAAATTCAATATAACTTAAATGTACAATATATATACAATTGCTGTACGATAAGGGTATAATTGGCAGCAAAAAGTATACGGTCATCCAACCGACTGATCTGCTGCGTTCTTACTAGTTTTTGTTTGTTTTCCCAACATGATAAATTTAATTAGTAGCAGTATGTATTGATTTTTAAGTTTTTTCGAAAAGATCGATTCTAAATCGATCGAATACTACAGATCGAACTCAGTTCTACACCAAAGTATATATATTCTTGATAAGGTAGGTAAATAATATACGTACATATATGGGCATTTCCATAGAAAGGTCCACCGAGGCCAAAAAATTAAAAGTTCTAAAAATGATATTTTTAACATTTTTAACATTAAGAAATATTCAAATTTAACAAATATAATTTAACAATTCTAATCTATTATAGTTTTCCAAATATTCGAAAGCAAAGTCGCGCAAACGCATTTTTTGTCAAACAGAAGCATCATGCTCTGTCATTTGTTTTCAAAATCACTCCTGTTATGTAAAAATAAATAAATGCACTATTTTTTGTTAATTTAAAAACATTTTTACCATTTTTTCCCCTTTAAAATTTTCCAACAACAACAATAACAAAAACATACATACATAAAAATGGTCCTAAATAATATGTCACGCTTGATTTAAAAAAGTAAAAAGGGTCTATTAACTTAGTGCAAAAAGAATATGTGTGTAACACCCAGAAGGAGGCGTGCAAGACCCCACAAAGTATCTATATTCTTGATCAGGACGACAAGTCGAGTCGATATTGCCATGTCCGTCTGTCCGTCTGTATGAACACCTAGATCTCAGCAACTATAAGAGTTAGAGACACCATATTCGGTACTTAGGTTCCCCTATTCAGTAAGCAGCACGAGTTTGTTTTAGATTTTGAATACCTCCCCCCTTCCCCCGCAAACCGCAAAAAGCTGCTGTAGCCACAGTTTTAAAGCTATTGATTTGTAATTTGCTGTGTAACTACAGTATGACATTTTCTATCGACGCTGTGAATTTTATTTCGATCGGATAAGAAACAACGACCATATGACACAGAAAATTTGCCGCACTTGGCAGAGGGGGGGTGGTGTGCCTTGCATACGCGGGTAGCTTAGTGTGCGTGCCGCTGAAAGTGTTTGTATGAACATAGTAGTAGTAGTAAAGTAAAGGGTCTGCTACAGTCGGTTACGTCCGACTGTATCCTCTGTCCCACTGATCTGCCCCGTCCATATATATAGTTATAGAGGCATTGAATTTAAAATCTATTTGGGAGTTCGTTTGGACTAGAGATGGGCATGGGCCGGGTTTTTTTCGTGCCACGGTGTGCCACGATGGGCCCACGCGTGTTCATGTTGAAAATTGAACTTTGGCCCATGGGCTGTGCGTGTTCGTGCAGCACCAGATCGGCACGATCAACACGACGACCCGTTATTCGCGCAAGAAATATATATTTGGAGGCGTGGCAGACCCCATAAAGTATATATATTCTTGATCAGGGTGACGAGCTGAGTCGATATAGCCATGTCCGTCTGTCTGTCTGCCTGGATGAACGCTAAAATTTCCTGCTAGAGAAGCAGATCAAGTTTATTTCAAATTTTAGATGCCACGCTCTTTCCGCCCTCAATAAACATATATAAAATTCATTGACCAATTAAACACATACGAATCTATATATGTATGTCGGATTGGAATTGTGGCTATCCATTATTAAAGCCGTCTCTGAAATATTGCTGCGAGTTGTGCATTTCCTCGGCTGTGACATTTCGTGACCACTCTTCTATGACGCTCAGCAACTACTGAACTTAGGGATGCAGAAACATCGAGTGAAAAATCGATGGTATCGATGTTGGCAAATCATCGGAATAATTGATGGTTTGTGGCTCACCATCGATGCTTTTTCACAAAACTCTGGACTTGGTGGCAGCAAACACATACGTTGTAAGTGAAACGAATTTTTTAATTGTTTTTCAACTAACTAAATATTCTATTTAATGCAGGAATTCTAGTGCTGGTGTTGGTTGATGTAGATGGATGCAGGATGGACAAATACCTGAAAAGTAAGTTTTTAGACATTAGCAGTCCAAGCTGCTAATGTACTTACACACATACACACACGTATTTATAAATTTGGCGCCAACTGACAATTCGCAACAAATTGGCTACAAGACCTTGTTTTTTTGTTCAGAATTACATATAATATAATTTACTAACATGTTTTATTTATTTATTTGTTTAATAGGAGCGGAATCGATAAATTCTTCAGAGCTGGAAATAGAAGCAAAACGGAAAAGAGAGCGTTCAATAGTATGGGACCACTTCAAAAAAAGCAGTGACAATAAGCATGGCATTTGCCATTATTGTGGTAAATGGCTGAAGACCGGTGGGAACACCACAAATCTGCTTGACCATCTTAAGCGCATGCATCGATGGCAACTTTTTAAATAAGGAGCCAATCTATGACAATAATTCAGCGATCAAAAAGAGACTTGATCAAAAAGTAATGAATATGATTGGCAAAGACGTCCGTCCCTTCAGTTGTGTTCATGACGAAGGTTTTGTGGAACTTCTGCAAGAAGCAGTCCCGCGCTATAAGTTGCCAAGCCGAACTTATTTTCGTGATGTAATGTTTCCCAGGGAATATGATCTGCTACTGCTTAAAGTGCGTTCCGTATTAGATAAAGTTCAATTTGTCAGTCTAACAACAGATCTTTTGACATCTTCAAGAAATGATGGTTATATTACTATAACATGCCATTTCGTAAACGATAAATTTAAATTGAACTCTGCATTGCTGTCTACAGCTCCTTTGATAACGACAACAAATCACAACGCTCAAAATATTACGGACTCAATAAAAGAAGTGTTGGCTAAGTGGGGTTTGTTATCAAAGGTAGTTACCGTCACAACGGACAATGACTGTACGATGAAGAAAGCGTGCGAAATTCTGCAGTTCAAACACTTGCCCTGCTTGGCACATACCATAAACCTTCTTGTTCAAGATGTTTTAAAGATGGATGGCGTTAATAAAATACTCTCTAAATGCAAGGGAATAGTAACATATTTCAAGCAAAGCACAATAGCCGCTTCAAAGTTAAAAGAAGCGCAGAAAACTCAAGAGCCGCTTACATTAATACAGGAAGTAGCAACTAGTAGATGGAACAGCGCTTACGACATGATTAAAAGAATTCTAAAATTGAATGAATATGTTACTATAACGTTGCTAAAATTGCGAAATGCACCGGCACCGATCACAGAAGATGAATATGATGTTTTGAATGAGCTAATGGAAATGCTGCAACCTTTTCTGGAAGCCACGCTATCGGTTTCAACAAGCAAAAACGTTTCTGTATCGCTGATCATTCCCGTTATTACTGAAATACACCATAAAATTAATTTATTGCACACAAGCACACCCGAAGGAAAATTAATTCATGAATATATCAAGAAACGTGTGGTTGATAGATTAGACATTTTTGAAACTAGAACAGCACCTCAGATCGCAACTCTAATATACCCCCGATTTAAAAAGGACGCCGTTCTTAAATCCTCAAATGCAGATTTCGCAGCCAAAGCATTGGAGCAGGAATTGGTGTCCGCAATGTCCACCCAACCACGTCGTCAACCAACGCCAAGCCAAGATCAAGGACCACGCAAGTTTACATTTTTAACAAACAAAAGTAATGAAAAAGTGCAGTCAACCCGTGCTGATGCAATAATAGCACTGAGGCAACACATTGAGAAAGAAAACCTTGCAGAAAATGGTGACCCTCTGAAATATTGGGAGGTAAGACTTTAAAATTATTATGTGAAAAATGTTAAATAACAATATTTTTTATAGATGAGTACCGATGATAGCTTAAAAATGGTAGCAGCTAAATATTTGTGTATTCAAGCATCGTCATGCGAATCCGAAAGAGTTTTCAGCAAAGCTGGAGAAACTGTTAGTGACCGTAGGACAAGGCTCAGTCCAGAAGCTGTTGACAAGCTTCTATTTATTAATAAGAACACAAATAATACTGTTGATATTACTGATCTCAATTAAAATCTTGACTGATTGTAAAAATTACAGTTATTTTTTTTAGAAACATCGATGTTTCACTCGATGGTTTTTTTTAAAACATCGAAAACATCGATGGACGCACACATCGATGTTTCTGCATCCCTAACTGAACTATTTCACATTATTGCATCATCCAAGCATTGTCTGAAACGCAACTGATCGAATTCGCCGCAATTCCTCTCTTTCTAACACGTTGTCACGCCGAGGCTACGCGAAACAGAGAGCTCTGCTGAACTCGCACTTACAGTAAACAGAAGACGGAGATAAAAAGGATGAGAAATGGTATACACATTTTATGTAACAGAGATGCCAATATTTCAATTGAGATGACAGTTTTTATAGAGATGACAATATTCAATAGCGATGACAAAATTGGTACATGTTTTTTTTTTTTAACAAAATTAATAGCGATTCGACACGGCATTCCTGACCATCAGACGTCCTCGTGTGTAACAAAAGATTCAAAATAAAGTAACTCAGTCTGAAAAGAGTCAATCCAAAATAAATCAAAAGTATTAGTTAAACGTAACTTTTCATAGTCCACATTACAATTATTATTATTAATATGCCGACCAACCTAACTGACAGAAGTGAGAAAGAAACCCATACTTCGAAGACTGACTGCGGATTCCAAAGATATGTTAACTTTGTACCAGGACAGCCCATCGGCTTACCGCAATGCCGATCACCGACATCACATAAGTCAACACATTAACTCGTGTACCTATTAGCACTGGCAATTCGACATGTGGCCCACCTAAGGGTTTGGCGTCCCAACTAACGCATTGAAATCCATCAACGCAGATTATTCGCTTGAGTCCTCAAACGGATTCGTGTCATCTCTTTGCACGTCTTCTAACTCATTGGAATCCACCAATGAATCTCTAACGTCTCTTTCGACGTTTTCAGACACATCACACATATCCAATTCCTTAGGAATATCTTCTGTCAGCATGCTCCTTAAAGCTTCATGCGCATACTTATATGTCCGCTTATCTGATCTCCTTCCAGCACCTCTGTCACCAGGAATGGACATTTAAATTTTTGGTCTAACTTTGTTTGGTGTCTCTATTCATTTCTGAGTAGAACATAATCGCCAACCTTAAAATTTTTAAATTTAGCTTTGTTCTTATCAAATCTAGCTTTATTATACAATGCATTTTTCTTTATATTTTCTTTTGCCATATTTCTTACAAAATTTACATCAACTTTATTATTATCTATACATATTGGAAACATGTTAAAAGGTCTGGCTTCTTTTCCTATTAGTAATTCAAGAGGACTAGCTTTTGTTACTTGTAATAAGTAGCGCTTGTCCAATGTCCAAATCGATAGTCGTCGGTGTGCGCGGAGCGGGACCCATTGATTGCCAAAGCTCATGACGGTAGTGGGGGGTTGTTGCTACACCGCGGCTACAACGCTACAAACAAATAATTATTATAGAGTCCCTGCTGAAACTAAAGAACTGTAGAAGATATCCTGAACTATCGAAAACGGATCCGAGCTGAATGCTGCGGATTTAAACTGATACTGACTACAAAAAAATAACTTGAGGGCTTTTCTTCTTCTTACTATACGCTAACTTTGGTAGGGCCTAAGCTGGTATTCGACCTCTTCCTTCTTTACCCACCCAACCATGGATTTGCTTATTGAATTTATTTGCAAATCCCCAATTAAAAGTATCCTCACCCTTTATCCAGTTGTTTTAATTTTTCTTTTAACCCATTATGCCCCCAGGAACAACAACGCAATTTTACTCCATTATAAAGTCTCAACTAATTTATTGATAACCATATTTTAGAAAAAAAAGGAAACGAAAAATATAAACATACATGGTTTTAATTCATTATGAACAACAATATTTTTTTTCAGTTACGGTAAAACATTATAAAGAAATTAAATAATAGAAGAAACAATATTTTAATTGACTTAAGTTTGTATTAATAAATTTTCATGATTATGTGCCATAACAAAGTTAGAAACCAGTAAGGACGGAGCTATAGTCGGACGCAACCGACTGTAGGAGACCCTGTACTTTGTGTTTTCTTCGCTGTTTCTTATCCGATCGTAATGTAATTCACAGCATCGATGGGGATTGTCATAGACTACGTACATGCCACATCCCAAATCCTTAGCTTCAAAACTGAAGCTTTAAAACTGTAAACTGTAGCTAAATTGGTTTTTCGGTTAGCGGAGGAATGAGAGAAGTTATCAAGAAACCCAAGCAAACTTGATATGATTGCTGCATAGGAGAACCTAAATGCCCAAAAATGGTATTTCTAGCTCTTATAGTCTGCAAGATCTAGGTGGCTTCTTTGTCTGATCTATCTTCGCTGTTTCTTCTTCGTTCGTAATGTAATTCACAGCATTGATGGACAATGCCATAGGCTTCGTACATGCCACATCCTAAGTCATTAGCTGTTAAACTGTAGCTTTAAAACTGAAAACTGTTGCTAATTTGGTTTTTCGGTTAGTGGAAGAATGGATGGAGTTATCAAAAAACCCAAACTAACTTGATCTGATTGCTGCATAGAAAAACATAAATACCAAAAAATGGTACTTATAGCTCTTACAGTCTGCAAGATAAAGGTGGTTTCTCTGTCTTTGCTATCTCCGCTGTTTCTTTTCCGTTGGCAATGTAATTCACAGCATTGACGGATAATGCCATAGTCTGCGTGCATGCCAAATCCCAAGTCTATAGCTTTTAAACTGTGGCTATAGTGGCGCTTATATATCGAGCCCTTCCCGCGAAAAAGACGTAACCAACATTTTTTTGGATTTTCGGTTTTTGATGCAATTATGTTCATAATCACCCAACTCATCCACACAAAAAATTTCATAATTTTATCTTGCGTATTTACTGAGATATCAGCCTGTCAATTATATCGCAAGCGCCAGATTTGCTGCGAATTTCAGACGCGTTCTCGCGAAAAAAACGTTCTCCTGTAAAATTTGCTTTTGTTGGTTACTCCATTTTCGCGGGAAGGGCTCGATATATTAATAAAACAATTTACTGCTGCATAACTTCGCTGTTTCTTCTCCGATTGTAATGTAATTCACAGCATCGATGGATAATTCAATAGGCTACGTACATGTCAAATTCAGTGCTGCCAGATTTTTTGGGCCAGAAGTGGCTAAAATTGTCGAAAAAAGTGGCTAAAAATGGCTAAATGTGTTTTTCAAGTATTATTAGTTGAAATATGACAAAATGTAATTAATAAGCAAAAAAAAAAAAAAAAAAGGTCTTTCTTCACACAGTTTGAAGGCACTTACACGAGTGAAGTAGTAAAATCTAGTCCCAATTTGGTTAAACGCAGCATTATCAAACCGAAATTTGTGTTCAAAAGTGCAAATAAATGAAATGGCTAAAAGTGGCTAAATGAAACCAAAAAGTGGCTAGATTTGTAGTGATAGCATTTTCAAAAAAAAAGTGGCTAACCCGGTCAAAAAGTGGCTAGATCTAGCCACAAAGTGGCTAAATTGGCAGCCCTGGTCAAATTACAAGTCTGTAGCTTTATTATTGTGGCTGCAGTGGCACATACATGCATTTTGAAAAAAATTGTCTCTTGCATATCTTCGCTATTTCCAATTAAAATCATAAATAAACTATTAGCATCGGTGGAGAATACCATAGACTACGTACATGCCAATTACAAGTCTGTAGCGCAATTATTGTGGCTGCTGTGGCGCTTATCGTTTTTGAGATCTTTGAGGTAGGTGTAGTTTTTTGATGATTCGCGGAGGAAGGAGGCGAGTTATCAAAAATCTGACACAAACTTGTACTGCGTACGATAATAGAGAACCTGAATACCAAAAAATGGTGTCTCTATCTCTTTTAGTTGCTGAGATCTTGGTGTTCATACGGACAGACGGACAGACGGACATGGCTATATCAACTCAGCTCGTCGTCCTGAGTCAGAATATATATACTTTGGGGGGTCTACCACGCTTCCTTCTGCCTGTTACACACAGCTGTCATTTGCACTAAATTAATAGACCCTTTTATTTTTTTAAAATACAGGGTCTAATTATATTCAAAGAATTTTATTATATACTGAACAGGCGAGCGCGCAGCGCGAGCTGTGGTACAGGGTATAAGACAGTCGGGCTTGCCCGACTGTCAGGTCGAGCGCGCCAGAGCGCCCGAGACTTTTTATACCCTGTGCCCATTTGAAAAATGGGAAAAACAGGGTTAATAACTTTGTGCGAATGTATGTAACAGGCAGAAGGAGGCGTGGCAGACCCCACAAACTATATATATTCTTGATCAGGGAGACGAGCTGAGTCGATTTAGCCCTGTCTGTCTGTCTGTCTGTCTGTCTGTCTGTCTGTCTGTCTGTCTGTCTGTCTGTCTGTTTGGATGAACGCGTCGATCTCAGCAACTACAAAAGCTAGAGATGCCGTTTTAGTTGCTATAGATAGGTAGTTATCTTACGCAGATCAAGTTTATTTCAAATCGTTGATGCCACGCCCCCTTTACGCCCAAAAATCAATAAAACTCACACAACCTCGTGTTTTTAAACATACATAGTTGAATAACAAGCGTAATATTACACATAGAATGTTGTTATTCGGAACATATGTTCTCTTATACTATATTAAACTATCCTGAAACACGCATTGAAATCGGTTAGGAAACACAGGAGATATAAGCTTTACAAAAGTTGAACTTAAAAGTTCAAAAACAAGCGTAATATTAAACATAGAATGTTGTTATATGGAATATATACTCTCTTCTATTATAATTAACTATTCTGAAAAGCGCATTGAAATCGGTTAATAAACAAACTAGATATAAGCTACGCAATTTGTAGCGTAGCCCAGCAGCGCAGCAGCAGCAGCAGCGCAGCGCAGCTGGCGCACGTAAAATGGAAGAAGAAGAAGAAGTACTGCTGATACGCTTAGTGTGACAGTTTTATAAAATTGTATATAAAATAAAAGGCACAGGGTATTCTACAGTCGGGCCCGTCCGACTGATCTGCCCCGTCCGACTGATCTGCCCTGTCCAAATTTTTTTCGTTAATTTTTATACCCTGTACCCATTGAAAATGGGAAAAACAGGGTTAATAACTTTGTGCAAATGTATGTAACAGGCAGAAGGAGGCGTGGCAGACCCCACAAACTATATATATTCTTGATTAGGAAGACGAGCCGAGTCGATTGAGCCCTGTCTGTCTGTCTGTCTGTCTGTCTGGCCGTCTGTATGAACGCGTCGATTTCGGAAACTACAAAAGCTAGAGCTGCCAATTTTGACATGTAGGTAGATAAATAACGTACGCAGATCAAGTTTATTTTAAATCTTGGATGCCACGCCCCTGCCGCCCACAATGAATAAAATAAAATACATTCGCCAATTTAAGAGACACTAAGCTATTTACATAAATTCTGTTTTCAGTAGTTGGTAGGTCTATATCATACGCAGATGAGGCTTTGTTCAAATTTTGGATGCCACGCCCCCTTTACGCCTTAATCGATAAAAATCGAATAACAAGCGTAAAATTTAACATAGAATGTTGTTATTTGGAATATATTCCCTCTTTCATTATATTTAACTATCCTGAAAAGCACATTGAAATCGGTTGAAAAACACAGGAGTTATTAGCGAAACAATATTGCAGGCGGCAACTCGCCGCCTCTAGCAGCGTGGCCGTTAAAGCTGGCGCACATAACAAAGTAAGAAGAAGAAGAATAGCTGCTACGTTTTGTATGACATTTTAAATATAGGGTACAGGGTATTCTACAGTCGGGCCTGTCCGACTGATCTGCCCCGTCCAAACTTTTTTACATTAATTTAATATTTTTTTTTTAATTTGATTTAATTTTTATCTTATAATGCTTAATTTAAATTTTCAATTTGTATTGACTGGTCATAGTCGTCATTCAAATAAATAAGAAGAGCCGCGTAATTCCTGTTGCGACTATTATAGGCTGTTTACACTGAGCCCGAATCACGAAATAGAATATTCTGCCATAAGCCCTCTGTGGGTAGAAGAAGAGCCGAATAATCCAAGATTCGACTATTATGCTGAAAGTGTGGCCGTATCTTGCCTAGTATTTCGATACAAATTTAGTATTTTCGATTCAAAAAAGTGGCATATCGATAGCAAACAGCTGTTTATTACAGCTAATAAATTTAAAAACGCCCGCAAAAATAAAATTACTGAAATGAAAATAAGCGAAATGAATGATAAGAGCAAAAATATAAATGGACCGATTCAATATTATTTCCAAATGAACCATTTTAATTGTTGTTTCTCATTTGTATGCACTGTACCCATTAAAAATGGGTGAAAATTTATATTTTATGTTACAATTTGTGACTATACTGAAAAGCGCATTCAAATAAAAAAAGATAATAATATAGCAATATCGCAGTTTTTGTATAGCTCGCTTTTAAAATGCACATAAATTTGCGCGTTTTCTTGTTTGTTTACGTTTGAAATGGCGTGTTTTCTTGTTTGTTTACGTTTGCGCTGGCCCAACAGCTGGTCGCGTGATTCGATTCTTGGTGTAAACACCCGAATCACGTTTGGAATATTCCGCTCAGTGTAAATAGCCTATTACGCGGCAAGTGTGGCTGTGTTTTGCTTAATAGTTCGATACAATCTAGTATTTTCTCTACAAAATAGTGGCATTTCGACAGCACACAGCTGTTTATTACAATTCATAAATTTAATATCGACCGCAAATGTGAAATAACTGAAATGAAAATAAGCGAAATAAATGATAAACGCACAAAACGTGAATGGGCCGATGCAACATTATTCCCAAATGCACAATTTTAAATATTTTTACTCATTTTAACCCCCTGTACCCATTAAAAATAGGTAAAATTATCCATTGCATTTTATTACGTTTAACAATCCAGAATAGCTCATTCAAATCACAAAAGATAATAAAGTAGCAATATCGCAGCTTTTGCCTAGCTCGCTCTCTAAATGCATACAAAATCGCGTGTTTTCTTGTTTGTTTACGTTTTCAGTGGCCGAACAGCTGTAAACACTTGCATCATGTTTCAAATAATCTGGTGAGTCTAATAGTAGGGCTGCAAAACTATCGATAGTGGGTACATCGATAGTTTTCAACTTCGATGTTTCAAAACCTCGATGTTTTCCAAAAAAACATCGATATATCGTTAAAACATCGAAAATTTTTCAAATATTTTAGATTGCGGTAAATACCATATATCTTATGCTATATTTAGAAAAATATAGAAAAGGCAAACATTAATTTTGTTTGTGTAAAATAATGTTATTAATTTCTTAATAATAAACGAACAAAATTTATATTTTCATTTTTTTTAATTCAAAAAAACAAAAATTAGGTCTTCACAATTTAAAGCTTTGTTGCGAACCAGTTTGGTTCCCAGTGGGCAGCGCCGGCTAGCTATCGGACTCGCAATGGGGTGAGTCCGACCCTGCCCACTGGTTCGCACAATAAACAACAAACAACTACGACATCGATAACAACAACAAAATAATCGTAACAACACTACTACATCGCGCAATATTCAAACAACACAAAGCAACTAATTGAACAATTTAACGGCAACAACGCGATATCAAAAGAAAAGAAATAGAACAGCACAAACAAATGGACTGTTACGGGTCCATGTCCAAACTCTAGGATCCCGGTCCGAGATCCCGGCGTACCCACCCTGCCTGAGGCAACGTCGCCTCCCTGCTACTGGCCAGCAGCATTCCGCTTTAGCCCATGGCGGCTTCGGTGTTCTCCCTGCCCCCTGTAAGCTTAATTAGCAACACATCTTATTTTTCTTCCAAATCGTTATAATTTCATTTATTTAAATCTATCTTCATTTTCTACAATCAACATCGGCTACCCATCACTGATGCCTATCGCCCAGCACTGACCATTGCCGATCAGCTGGCTCAAAACATAAACTAAATTAAACTAATGCGTGTGCGTGTCTATTTTGTGCTAATTTGTGCTTAGTTATTTAGTTTATATGTAATTATATTGTTTCATGTGGCTTAAATTAATATTAAATGTGCTTTAAATTATTTGTATATCTACGTGTCTTGTTGGTTTCTTTGTTGCTGCTCCATGGGGTGTTGCTGTTTGGCTGAGGCGTTGCTGCAGTTATGGTTGTTGTATTGACCTGCGGCTGTTGCTCTGCTGCTGCCGCTCTGCTCTTGCGTGGGGGCTGTTGTTGCTCCGCCTGGCTGCGCTGGCGCTCTGGCTGTTCCGTTGCGGCGGGCTGCTGCGGTTACTCCTGTTGCTGCTGCGGGCCTCGGGCGTTGTTGCTGGACCGCTGTGATGTGCTGCGAGTTGAATGCAGCGGCTCAGTGGCTGCTGTGGCGCTGCGCCAGAGCGCTGATGTCGCTGTTGCTGAGGCTGCGCTGCTGCAGTGGCCTGCGCTGGCTCTGCTCTGTTGCGGCTGCTGCTCTGCCGTCTCTCGGTTATCGCTGCTGTCGCTGTGCGACTGGGGCGCTGCGCTGTACTGCTGGCGCGCAGTTGTAGCTGGTGGCTGTTTATGCCGGGGCGGCGTGTTGGCGGCTGTACCGTGTGATCGGCGGGTACCAGAGGCGGCTCCTGTGCCTGGAGGCTGCTGGAGTGGTTGCTTCTCTACCGTCTCTCGGATGGCGTCTGTCGTGCCGTCTTTCGGCGGTTAGTGTGTGTGTGTGTCGGCTCGGCTGTAGCGCTATTGCCGCGGCTGCGCTCTGCTGCGGCTGTTACGGCAACTCTGCTGTTGCACTACCGCGGCTGAGGCGCTGCGTTGGCGGTGGTGGGCTGCTGCGGCTGCGTCGTATGCAGCGGCTCCTTGTTGTTTATGTTTTATTTAATTTATTTTAATTTAACTTGTTTTATTTTTTTGAAATTTACTTTACACACACAAAAATTTCACGCCGCCGCGTGTCTCTTCGCCACTGCCGAAAAAACTAGACTAACCTCGTTCTTCTAACTAACCTATGCTGGGCCCCGTTTATTTCCCTATCTGCCTTCCTGCCTAATTTTCCGGGTCAAGGACCGCGGTCAAGGCCAAGCTACTGCGCTCTTCGTTTCTCTCTCTCTCTCTCCCTCTCTTTCAAATTGTAACGGCTGAGCGGTGTGAGCGAAGTCTCCGCTCCTTGAGAGAGACCGCTCAGCTGTTTAGGGTTGCCGCATCTCTTGCTTTGTTGATATCGATATCACCAAAACGAAATGCAACAGCTTTTTTATTCAAATTATATACAGTAGAATTCGGTTATAGCGACATTCAAGGGACCGACGATTTTACGTCGTTATATCCGGAAGACAAAATCCATGATTTTGTTTCTTTTTCGTATTGAAAAAACACAAATTCCATGATTTTGTTTGCTTCTTTTAGCATTGTTAAAGAAATCAAATTTTCCTCTTTAAAGTTTTTTTTTGTTGTTCGGCACGTTGCAATATCCGGTTGAATTGTGAAAAATCTCGTCGTTATAAGCGGTTTGACGCTAAAAGCGGAGACGTTATAAGCGGAGGCCGTTTCATATAAGTTTGTATGGGGACCAACCAAACCATCGAGTTTTCGGACGCTATAAGCGGCGTCGTTATAACCGGATTCCACTGTATATAGAAGAACCGCCAATTATTGCTGTACGAAACTATTACCAAATTAATTTATGAAATTATACACATTTTTAATTAAACAAACACTTACGCGTAGCTTGAAGCGTCACCATGCAGTGGAGCGCTGCTAACTCAGCCACTTTGTGGCTAGAACTAGCCACTTTTTGAGCGGGTTAGCTTTTTTTTGAAAATGCTATAAGCCACAAATCTAGCCAAATGGAACACAAATTTCGATTTGATAATGCTGCGTTTAACCAAATTGACCTTTTTTTTTTTTGCTTATTAATCGAATTTTGTCGTATTTCAACTACTAATAATTGTAAAACTTGGTCCAAAAAATCTGGCTGCACTGATGCAGTGAAGCATCCGATATATCGATGTTCAATTTTTAACATCGATATATCGGACCATTTTGAAAACATCGATACTATCGATAGTAACATCGATAGTTTTGCAGCCCTATCTAATAGGGTGTATAGATTGGGTGATACATCACAAAAGAGATTATGCGGCCGCGTTTCCCATAAGCCCTCTGTGGGTAGAAGAAGAGCCGCGTAATCCAAGATGCTACTATTATGCTTAATATGCTGTTTACACTGAGCCCGAATCACGAAATGGAATATTCCGCCATAAGCCCTCTGTGGGTAGAAGAGCCGCAGATTCCAAGATGCGACTATTATGCTGAAGGTGTGGCCGTATCTTGCCTAGTATTTCGATACAATTTAGTATTTTCGATACAAAAAATTAGTATATCGATCGCAAACAGCTGTTTATTACAGCTATTCAATGGTTGTATTCACCAGGTTACCGCTCCATGGATCGATCAACCGATAACCGATAAAAGCAACCCTGAATGTATCATAAAATTGGAGTGCATGTATCATAAAATTTTTCTGATCCATCGCTGCTTTTTCCGCTCCATTCATCGATAGTCGATAAAAACAGCTGATTTCAATTGCAAATATAAACAAAGCAAAAGTAAACAAACAGCAAAAACGGAAAAAATGGATCAAAATACTTTAAAGATAGTTACTTCGGAACTGTTGGAGAACGTTATTGAGCCGGAAATCGTTAAATGTGTAATGACAGTATTAAATGCATCAGATAAGCCGCAGAAAAAAATAAATTATTGAGAACGCTCCAAGAATTTCTTCGAGATTACGGTGCAGCACTACCGACTCGATGAGTTTCAACAACATTTTTAGAATGTCTCGCTCTACATTTGAGGTATTTAAGTGAATGATTAATATAATTATTAGTATTTATTGACGATTATTTATTTAGTTGCTTTTGCACGGCGTTGCTGAAAGGGCTTCATCATCAAACCAATCTATTGGAAATGTACCTTTGGAAAAGAAGTAGATGTTTACAATTTGGCTTTTGGCGAAGCAGGAGTCTTTTCTTTCAGTTGGCGACCGGTTCGACATTGCCAACAGTTCGGGCCATACCATTTTTTTGTTTATCGTGTACCTTTTGAGTAGTATGGCACCGGTGTACATAAAATGGCCAAATAGTGGACAGCAAGCCATTACTGCAGACACTTTTGAACGTAGGTTTCGAGGTTTGCCAGGAGTTATTGGCGCAATCGATGGCTGTCACATTCCCATTAAACAGCCAGTAGGTAATGCACATGACTACTACAATCGAAAGCAGTTCCATTCAATTATACTCCAGGGTATTTGTGACAGCATATGCACATTTATTGATGTGTTTGTTGGTCAGCCTGGTAGAATGCATGATGCCAAAGTTTTTAAAAGTAGTAATGTATTTCGAAAAATTTCGAATCTGAATTCGCCAATAACAACCCCAGATAAGCATTTGTTGGGCGATTCCGCTTACCCATCGGGATAATGGCTATCTTACCCGAGCACAAGTTAATTATAACATAAAGCTTTCATCAATGCGAGCCGTTATTGAGTGAAAGGTTGAAAGGAAAATTTCGGCGTCTCAAGTTTTTAGATGTCAAGTCGCCCACTCTAGCTAACAGAATAATAATGACCTGTTGCATGCTGCATAACTACATCATTATGAGCGATGGTGTTAACGAAGACTACAACAGCGAAATCGAAGAATATGATGCAGCACCATTAACAAATGATTTTTCGCAAAGTTCTCCATCTGAAGCATCTAGAAAACGCGACCAAATAAAAGATTCTTTGTATGAAATATAGATAAACATATTTTTATTTTCTATATAACTAATAACTTTGTATATTAAATAAATTAAATTAAATTAAGGGACAAGTCTGTCCAAAACTTCATTCCGCTTGGCCTGCACAGTAATTAGTTGTTTTAAATTTTCATTCATCTGCTCCACTTTTTCTCGTTCGACTTCAACAGCACTTTTTTTTTCATTATATCGCTTTTTTCAGCAGCCGCATTCCGCTTTCGCTTTTGACATGCTGAGGAGCTTGATGGGCTACTGTCGTCCCAGATAATAGAGCTACAACTGGGCTCATCGGAGCTGCAACTGGGCCCATCCTCAACAGTCTCCCTCGCCACAGCTTCCTGGAAATCTTCGAATGTGAAGCTATCGAGATATTCCTCCATCATTTCTCGTACTTCCAATGTTGGCGCTCCACTAACGGTCTAATCGTTGCTCAAAATTTCGGCCATGTCTTTGAAATACTCCCAGTGGGATGTGCCTTCACCTGTTCTTTTGTTTGTTGCTTGTCCACTTTTTATCATCGACTGCAATAAATAAATGTATAAATAAATGTTTTAAATCAAATTAACGTTTTTTTTTTTCAATTTACTTTCGTGCTCCATTTTTCTTTGTTTGCCATCAGCTGTGAAAATTGAAAAAGGTGGCAATATTTCGAGGTTGCCATATTATGCGCAGAATGGATCAAACGCCATAGAGTAACTACTCCAAGAGCCGAAATGTCCGCCCCTTTTTATCGATAGCAAAAGATTATCAACCAGATCGGCTCGGACTGCTAAATAACATATGGCTTGTCTGTTAAATAACAGGCTCGCTTCCATAACAATGTTATCTTAACAGACTTGCTCGATTGTTTTGATTTTCTTATTCTCTACCTACTCGACCGCATACCATACGATGGCGTACCGATGGCGTGCCGAAGGCATGCCGACGGAGTTCCGACGGCATTCGTTTTGCATTATGTGGCTTCTGCTTTGGTTTTTGAGTTTGTCTCTCTTTCGTTTGGACTGTCGCACCATAGATACTCTTTCAAATTGCCTTGTATTCCGCTGCCGCTAGATATAAGGCAATTTTTGTTAAGGGTATTGAGTGGTTAGCATTGGCTGCGTTCACGGCCGTTGCGCTCCATGGAGCGATAACTCGATAAATTTTTACATTTTCAAATTTAAACAGCTGTGTTCGCTGCATGGAGCGATAATTTTATCCAATGGAGCGCAAAAATTTTATGCTACATGCGCTCCACGAGATTTTACAGTTATGCCACATTTAGGGTTGCAATTTTCGGCAAAATAATCGTTATCGGTTAATCGCTCCATGGAGCGCAACGGCCGTGAACGCAGCCATTGAGAGCAAATTTATCTTGTTCGCTATGCTTTCGGTGTTCAGCGAGGTTGCCAAAAATTTCATGTGTGGCCTTGGATGCGTTTGTTTCTACGATTGCTTGTTGCCTGTTAGTTCTCATTGTTATTTGCTGTTGCTTGTGTGGCATTGGCTGGGCTGGCTGCTGCCTGTACCTGTTCGATGTATGGATTTTGCAAATGCTTTTTTACAGGTGTGAAATTCTTACATTTTGTATGGCCATATTATATTCAAATTTCAGCTAATTTTATTGCAAATTACCGTTTACATATATTTTTGTATTTATCTATAACTTTTGGTTTGGCTATCTTATAGCAAATTCGTTTATAAATGCATTCAATGTTTTTTTAATAATATTATTTTTGACGTTCATAATAAAATAAAAAAAATTTTTAATTATGCTTAAAAAATGTATATAAAATATATGTAATTCATAAATTTTATTTCCAGCATACCGTCGATAATTGCAACCACATTAATTATACAATTAACTAATTTCAATTAAATACACAATTAAATATTACATATACAATAAAATATTTGTATACAATTAAATATTTGTATGTTGTGTGTTTTATTGAACTTAGTAAATTGTATATTTAATATACATACATATTTGTAACTAACTAGGTTGCTGTTGTCTATGTTGCTTATTTAATTGTATATTTTATTGAAATTAGTAAATTGTATATTTAGTATAATTGTATATTTTGTATATTCAGTTGAATTAAATTGTATATTTATAAACAAATGAATTCGGATGTATTGTTGAAATATGTTCGTCGTCTTATTAATTAAACAGAGTTATTATTATTTAATTACGATATTACTTTAAATGTTTAAATAAAACATACTTAAAAAATTAATTTCAAATCGAAAAATATATCTATCTCTTAACTCGGAATAAAATTTGCTGAATTTTGAATATAATATGTCTATACTAGTTACCAAAAAAGAAAATAGGTACAACTAAGTACTGCAAGCAATTAGCCTGCAATTGCAAGCAATTGCAAACCAACGGACAAGAAACGCCAACAACAATCTACAAGCAACGCAGAAATTTGAAATTTGCTTCGTACGATCGAACGAAGTCCCGACGGCAAAAGCAAGCGCACGAGCAAGCATTGTTAATTTCTAACATGTAGTTGCAAACGTAATACTCTTTCCTTATTTTTCTCATATTTTGGCGGTGAGGCAATATAAGAAAAAAAAAGAGTATTAATAAAGCTGCTAAGCGAATGCCCAACGTCCAGAATCCAAATTGAAGATTCCTAAATATCCAAATTGTAAGCAAAGGCAAATCAATCAAATTCTCAGCAGCCAACACACACACACAAGCACACTTCCACACAAGTCACACCAATCCCAGCTAGCAATTTTCGGAGCGCTCATAATTAAGTGCCCAAAAAGAGCCCAGTAAATGAGCATTTTGGGAGGGTGCTCATAATTCTGAGGGTTTTAGGAGCATATTAGGAGCCTTAAAATCGCGGGCTCCCAAAATGCACTTATTTCTGAGCATTTTGGGAGGGAGTGAAAGCGCGGGCTCCTAAAATGCACTTATTTATGAGCATTTTAGGAGGGTGCTCATAATTCTGAGGGTTTCGGAGCATATTAAGAGCCTTAAAATCGCGGGCTCCCAAAATGCACTTATTTCTGAGCATTTTGGGAGGGAGTGAGAGCGAGGGCTCCTAAAATGCACTTATTTATGAGCATTTTGGGAGCTGAAGTAGGCAAGTGAACGAAAATAACAGAATAAGGGAATGAAGAATCGTGCAAGACAATAGAAAATGCATATACAGATTTTGCTCAGTTGCGAAATACACAAGTGGAAAGCAGACGTGTTTTTGCTGATGCA
Organism: Hypselothyrea guttata; assembly: GCA_035045125.1. Taxonomy (NCBI): domain Eukaryota; kingdom Metazoa; phylum Arthropoda; class Insecta; order Diptera; family Drosophilidae; genus Hypselothyrea; species Hypselothyrea guttata. Next base: position 101,528 of record JAWNNJ010002080.1, read on the forward strand.
TTTTTCAAAGTAAGTTACAGATTTAATACATTTTCGTTTTTAATACATTTGAAATTTTATTAAATAACCGTTCTAATGTTTTATGTTTTATCTCTTTCAGGTGTCGTCAATCTGTTTTCTGCGCACAAAAAGGAGTTCGCCGCAAAGGCTTTCAAAATCCCAAGGGTATAATTAAGTATTATAAGAAAAAAAATAATATTGAAGAAAAATATGTACATAAGTCTAAATTACAAATATAAGCTTTGAATGAAATATTATAAATAAAATATAAATATGAATTCAATACAATTTTTGTCTTTTATTCAGTGCTCTTTTTCCATATAAGCCTGCACTCCAATATGGCTTTGAAAAGAGCCCTTTAGGAGGCGATTTAAGTGCCCAAAAAGGTAACTTTTAGGAGCCTTTTCAGAGGGTTTTAAGTGCCCAAAAAGGTAACTTTTAGGAGCCTTTTCGGAGGGTTTTTTCGCCCCATTAGGAGGGTGAAAGTACACTTTTATCGCCCTCCTAAAGGAGTCCGAAAGAGTCCGATATGAGCTAAAATTCCACCCTCCTAAATCGCGACGTCCTACGTGGAAAAAAATTCTCCTTCTGGATAGTAAAATGAGCGCTCCTAACTCTGAAATTACCCTCATAAAAGAGTCCCAAAATGCTCATATTGCTGGCTGGGATGGTTGCATTCACCAGGTTACCGCTCCATGGATCGATTAAAAAATTGGAACCCTTCGCTCCACATAACCTGGTGAATGCGTTTGATACATTTTGCAACTTGCAACAGTCTTTTATGCAGAAAGTCTTCAAATAATTAATTTTTAAAATGCATACAGTTCTTTTTGATTTATCTGTTTACATTTTTAATTGAAATCAGCTGTTTTTATCGACTATCGATGAATGCAGCGGAAAAAGCAGCGATGGATCAGAAAAATTTTATGATCCATGCGCTGCAATTTTATGATGCATTAAGGTTGCTTTCATCGGTTATCGGGTGATCGATCCATGGAGCGGTAACCTGGTGAATGCAACCAATTTAAAAACGCCCGCAAATATAAAATGAATGAAATGAAAATGAAAATGAACCATTTTAATTGTTGTTACTCATTTTTATGCACTGTACCCATTAAAAATGGGTTAAAATTTATATTTTATTTTACAATTTGTGACTATACTGAAAAGCGCATTCAAATCAAAAAAGATAATAATGTAGCAATATCGCAGTTTTTGTCTAGCTCGCTTTCAAAATGCACATAAATTTGCGCGTTTTCTTGTTTGTTTACGTTTAAAATGGCGCGTTTTCTAGCTTGTTCACGTTTTCGGTGGCCGAACAGCTGATCGCGTGATGCGATTTTTGTTGTAAATACTTGCATCACTTTTAGAATATTCTGCTCAGTGTATAGTGTTTTTATTTTTAAAGCGCATTCAAATCATAAAATATAATAACGTAGCAATATTGCAGCTTTTGCCTCGCTCGCTCTCTAGATTCGCATAACTTGGCGTGTTTTCGTGTTGGTTTACGTTTTCAATGGCGCGTTTTCTTGTTTTCGTTTTCGTTGGCCGAACAGCTGATCGCGTGATGCGATTTTTGGTGTAAGCACTTGCATCATTTTTGGAATAATCTGGTCAGTCTAAATACGGTATAACTAGGGTATTAAGTTGTACGGCGGCGCATATGTCCACTACAGAATATGCATACAACGTAATTTATCGTTGACGGCATCCCCTTCTTTGTTAGTCAGTATTTAAATACTTTCCCGACATCGCTGCACCAAATGGCAGCACCAATGGCAGTGCTGCCAGAAAGTGCGCAAACAGCTGGCTGCCAAACAAAGCTGCGTTGTGTAATGACAATCTAAAATTCGTTTGTCGCAGTGTATCACAAACTAACCTAACACAAATCACCGTAGGTACAGCGAACATGGCCAAGTACATTGCACAAATAATTATGCTGGGAGGCCAAGCCGTAGGCAGAGCCTTCGCCAAGGCGCTGAAGCAAGAGATCGCCGCTTCCCAAGAGGCCGCCAAACGCGCCGGTGGCGGCAGGCAAGGAGATCAGAGTGCAGAGTCGAACCTACGAACAGGTAACAGGGGCATATAACTGAGATCTGCGCAGTTTATTCTTCAGTTGGGGCAAACACTTTCAGGCATGACCTTGGAGGAAGCCAAGCAAATTCTCAACGTGGACGACTCGAGCGACCTTCAGAGCATCACCAAGAACTATGAGCACCTGTTCAGCGTCAACGACCGCGCCAAGGGAGGCTCCTTCTACCTACAATCGAAGGTGTTCCGCGCCAAGGAGCGTTTGGATCACGAAATCAAAGCACAGGCCGAAACGTCTGCGGAGGAAGCGCATCCGACCAGAGCGCGACAGCGACGCTGACGACTGACCCCCACAGCTGTTAGCTTTAAGTAATAGTTAGTTCACATAGCCAGTAGATCTGTAAATAGTTGTGCCCAACAATTGCAAATACAGCGCTAAAGAAGCGAAAAAGCGAACGTTGTTGTTGGCTGTGAAACAGCCCTGTCTTGGTGTGTAGTGGCTGTGACGTCAGCTGGCTGATGGGCAGCACTGGACAGCAAGCGAACAGCAAGCGAACAGCTCGAGAGCAGAGAAAACTACTCAGAATTTGTGGTATTTTTTTTGTCTTACTCGTGGCGACGAATTGTTTGTTTTCAAACCATACTCCACTTGCCACGCACAACAGCTGGCACATGCGCGAGAGGGCGCAGAAATTCCAGCACAAAGCAAGTCGAAAAAGCCACCACCATTGTAAACACATGCACACACACGTCCATACGTGTATGAGAACTTTCCACAGAGTGGAAAGAAAGGAAAATTCGCTTGCTCAATTAGTTTTCAGAGGACCTTCAACACTGGCAGCCGTTCAAGTTAATCCCGTTCGAGCAACGTTAAAGTGCAAATGCAAAAAACCTAAAATAAAATAAGCAAACTAATTCAGCTGGTGCTTAGGAGTTGCAAAAACAGTGACAAATTATCGATTTTCTAATGTGCTAATAGTGCTGAGTTTCTGCTTGAAACAATTGCAATTTGGCCATTTATTGATTTGTAGTCTTGGGCATTTCGCCTTACTGCAAAGTGTAATTTCGATATTGTCATTCCATTTTATATGCGTTTTGCAGCGTGCGACATAAAGACAGTACACACACTACGCAGAGTAATTTACATAACTCTGTTCATTGAAAGTGAAAACAATAGAAACCCATTACAGAATTCCTACCAAGTGTAGTACAAGTGGAGCGAAGGAGAAGCGCGGAGCACAGAGCAGAAGCAGCAGCGTTTTGCAGAATACACTGAAGAGAGCCAATCGACGCGTGTGCTCTTTCCAGACAGATAGAAAGAGAGAAAGGAAGGCAGAAAGAGGGAGCTGAAGGAGAGGAGAGACAAGCCTGCATAACCGTTTTGGATTTCGCACTTCCCTTTGTCTTGGTCTTCGTGCAGCATTCTTTTCCTGAATACGAATCCGAAGAGGCGAACATGTTTTCGGGTCTAACAAATCAATTCAGTTCTCTGGTGGGCGCCGTCAAGGGCGGCGTTGGGGATGAAGACGTGCCAGCCCCTACGGGAGACGTCACTGTCGGCGTTGGAGCCACTGCGTCCACATCATTGGGCGAGGCACAGGCTGCTTCAGCTTCAGCCGAACAGGATGCTGCCGCTGGCGAAGGATTTGAGGGTGAAGAAGGTGCCAAGAGGTAAGCGCATGTCGTATGTTATTTGTGGAGTTGATATTCATGTAATGCTCGGTAGCAGTGATGCCAATTTAGCCTATATCAGGCTAGATCTAGCATTTTTTTAAATGGAATAGCCTATAAAATTTGTAAATAGCCTATAGCCATAAATCTAGCATATTTTTATACCCTGTGCCCATTTGAAAAATGGGAAAAACGGGGTAAATAACTTTGTCAGAATGTATGAAAGAGGCAGAAGGAGGCGTGGCAGATCGCACAAAGTATATATATTCTTGATCAGGGTAACGAGCTGAGTCGATATAGCCATGTCTGTCTCTCCGTCCGTTTGTATGAACGCGTCGATTTCGGAAACTGCAAAAGTTAGAGAAGCCGTTTTGGTTGCTATCGGTAGGTGTATTCAATACGCAGATCAAGTTTATTTTAAATCGTTGATGCCACGCCCCCTTTACGCCCAAAAATCAATAAAACCCACATAACCTCAATTTTTTAACAGAAAAAGTTGAATAACCATAATATCCTAAAAAGCGCATTGAAATCATTAATTAATCACAATAGATATAAACAATGTTGCAGGTCACGCTTGCCCTGTGACAGTGCGCCTATTAATTGTTGTACTATTGTTTATAAATAAATAAATTACATTCAAAATATTTTAAATTATATACCGAGTGTGCGAGCGCGCAGCGCAAGCTGCGGCACAGGGTATAAGACAATCGGGCTTGCCCGACTGTCAGGTCGAGCGCGCAGAGTGTTTTTTAAATATATTATAGCATATTTTTATACCCTTGTACCCATTGAAAAATGGAAAAAACAGGGTTAATAACTTTGTCAGAATGTATGTAACAAGGTGAAGGAGGCGTGGCAAACCCCACAAAATATATACAGCCATGGCCATAGAAATAGCACACTTAAAATTGATAACTGTCCGATCATAACTCGCTTGTTATACGTCTAAAACTTATAATTTTGGTCTTAAGTTAGTCTTAAATTCTATATCATTCACAAATCTTACTTTTACATTATATTTCACCGTTTTTGATTTATTCTTAATTTAGCTCGATCGACCTATGGAGCGGTAACCTGGTGAATACAACCATTTTTACTTTTGGTCCCAACTAGGCACATATTAGCGTTTTACTCTACATTAGACGAACACTTTTGTTAGCATTGTTCAGACAAAACTGAGAAGAAAAAATAAACCAATTTGTTAATACATTAGTTTTTGTAGAATATCTTGACTATTTTTTTCCATATGTTAAAAAAAATGTTTTGAAATCACCGCAGAAACGCATAGTTCAGTTATTTTACTCGCCAATTACAACGCAACAAACAGCAGATTTATGCCTTGACTTTAAGAGAAAACACAGTGTTAACAAAAACAATCGATTTAATTTAGGTATGCCCTTCGATACTATTTCATCAAATTTCAAATGTCTACATTTTGTTTACTTTATGCCAAAAAATAGGAAAAATGTCCCAATATGCATTGGCGTGATCCGTAATAGCTAGCGTGCGAGACTTACCATGCTGTCTGTAGATATTAACATTTTGGCAACTGCTGCAGCCTTGGCCATATTTATGTTTGCTTTTTGGGTTTTGATGGTTCCAATTCATGCTTCGTGACTGTATAATAATAGTTGTTTTCTTGTCTTAAATTTTGGACGGTATAAACTGTTATAAACTTGCTTTTTGATTCAACATATTTTTTGGCATTTTCTGTCTAAAGTAAGTTGCTTACCAAATCAACTACCATCGCTATATCAACTCAGCGGAACCCTGATCTTAAAATACATGCACAAACTGTTGTTCTTTATGGTGAAACCATTGATACTATTGATTAACGCTATAATTGTGACTAAGGTTGATTTTTGCAACAAAAACCGTACTCGACTTCGTGTCGAACTGTTCAAACACCGATTTCAGCTAAACATAGACCTAGACAGGAATTATTTCAATCCAACTAATTTTAAAATGTTATGCATTTATCTTATTAATGTTTGTATACCCAAATGTATGTCAGAATGTATGTCAGGCAGAAGGAGGCGTGGCAGACCCCACAAAGTTATGTATATTCTTGATCAGTATGACGAACTGAGTCGTAATGAATAAAAAACTCTGATTACTTAGTAAGCTAAGTTTGGTTTGTAGATAAAAGACGTTAGGAACTGACTAGATGAACAAAAAGGTTATTAGACCCTTTACTTTAAAAAAGTAAAAAGTTTAGTTTAGTTTAAAGTTTAGTGCAAAGAGGAAATGTGTGTAACACCCAGAAGGAGGCGTGGCAGACCCCATAAAGTATATATATTCTTGATCAGGACGACAAGACGAGTCGATATAGCCATGTCCGTCTGTCCGTCTGTCTGTCTGTCCGTCCGTATGAACACCTAGATCTCAGCAACTATAAGAGCCAGAGACACCATATTCGGGATTTAGATTCCTATTCCTCCTATTTCGCGAGCAGCACGAGTTTGTTTTAGATTTTGGATACCTCCGCCCCTTCCCCCGCAAACCGCAAAAAGCTACTGAAGCCACAGCTTATGACATTCTCTATTGACCCTGTGAATTTCGTTTCGATCAGATAAGAAACAGCGAAAATATGGAACGGACAATTTGCCGCACTAGGCAGAGGGGGGGTGGTGTGCCTTGCATACGCGGATAGGTTAGTGCGTGCCTTTGACTGCGTTTGTAAATGCATAATGTTAAAGTAAAGGGTCTCCTACTGTCGGTTACGTCCGACTGTTTTTTACAATAACTTAAGCCCAGTAAACGTGCTGTCTTAGTCAAACGAATATTGTCAGTGACAATCGGCGACAAACAATATTTCACTTAATTTGCGTCTTTTATATTTAGTAGTGTAGTCTTTTGTAGCTGTGTGTATATGCGTCAGTGCGTGGCTATGTACAAGGAAGCTTTTTCTGAGCACGTATTACTACCAGGCTTTACCAGCTGTAAGCAGCTGCTGCCAGACATTCAAGTTTTCCCTGTTGCCTGCTACCGTTGACCACCTATTGACATTAACAAAATGTAACACTTTTGTCTCGTTGTCTACTTGTAAGTTTTGCTCGGCTTCATTTGTACATCCTGTATCCGTTGAAAAATGGATAGAAACAGGGATAATTACTTTGGGAGAATTTACGTAACAGGCAGCAGGAGGCGTGACAGACCTCATAAAGTGTATATATTCGATCAGGATGACGAGCTGAGTTGATTTGTCTGTCCGTTTGACCGTCCGTCTGGATGAGCGCGTTTATCTCGGAAACTATATAAGCTAGAGCTAGTATAGGTGAATGTATTCCATACGCATATCAAGTTTATTTAAAATCTTAGATGCCACGGCCCTTTCGCTCACAATGATCATAAATAGAATAAATTGATATATGTTTGTATATACAAGGGACTGCAAATAATTATTATGAGTTAAAAAAAAAATCAAAGCCCAAAAAAGCCTCTAAAAAATGTGGGAAAAATACACACTAGTTGTTTTTCAACGCAAAATTCGAAAACACAAACTTTTTTATCCAATATTTTTTGAAAAAAAAAAAAATTTTTTTATATAATAAAAATAATAATAATTATATATATATAATATATAAATAATATATATTATAAAAATTTCGCACGAGAGCTCATGACCTAGAAGACTGATTGAAGATATGTTGTCTTTTCGGTTAAAAAAAATAAAATTTGGAAGGACCCGACGGATACAACTATTTGTTCCAGGATCTTGGAAAGGAGGAGTTGGATTGACTTCATAGTCGTGTGGGGGGTTATTGGTGTGGGGAGCTATCTCCTGGTATGGTGTACGCGACATACAATTTTTGAACACCGATATGAACGCAAGCACTCATAAAAGCGTGCTGAAAACTGCTTTTCCCCATTTTTAACAATTGTTCAGACATATTTCAAGGCGTTTCCAGTACGATTATGTTCCGATTCACACGGTCCGGGACATTAAGATGGGGATTGGAGCTCAAAACGTCGATTTATTGCAGGGGCCACCTTACTCACCGGACAATAATATAGTAAAAAAAACGTGTGGCGATCGCTGGTTTGCAAAGTTTACGAATATGGCTGGCAATATTCCACCAAAGAGGTATTAAGGTATTAGAAGTGCCTGGTCAGCCATTTCCTTAGATTATAATGGAAAGGTATATGAATCGCTTCCCAATCGCATTTTTGAAATAATTCTCAACAAGGGAGGATCAAATCTCTTTTAAAGTTATACAAAAAGTTGTAAATTAGTTAATATATCAGTTAAAAAAAATAAGTTCCTATCCAAAACTTTACAAAAAAAATAAAAAAAAATCACGATATGTGCTAACCTGATGACCTAATTTAAACTGCCCAATTTTCACTTGATATTGAAAAATAATTTATATAAAAAACTGAAAAAATGGAGAAACATTAACTTTTGTTTTATTTTGTTGGAAATTGATGAGTGCATAATAACTACTTTTTTTTAGAATTTTATTCTTTTTACGTTTAACGAAAATGAACGAAAACTATGAAGAATAGGGGTGTGCTAACCTGATGACGCGCAGTGTACCTTTTATGTGCAAGTGTGCATATTTACATATATACATACATACACACACAATTGTGTTGCTACATGTACCAGTATGTGCTTGCTGTATTCACCAATACTCAAAAAGTGCATAGTGTGTATAGTGTGCACACTTGCACATAAAAGATATTTCATGTAAATTATGTATTTATTTTTTGATTTTTATTATAAAAATCAACAAGTAATTATACCCTGTGCCCATTTGAAAAATGGGAAAACAGGGTTAATAACTTTGTCAGAATGTATGTAACAGGCAGAAGGAGGCGTGGCAAACCCCACAAAGTATATATATTCTTGATCAGGGAGACGAGCTGAGTCGATTTAGCCCTGTCCGTCCGTCTGTCTGTCTGTATGAACGCTGAGATTTTCTAAACTATAGAAGCTAGAGAAGCCGTTTTGGTCTCTTTTGAAAGGTGTGTACCATACGCAGATCAAGTTTATTTCAAATCTTGGATGCCACGCCCCTGCCGCCCACATTGAATAAAATAAAATACATTCGCCTATTGTAGAGACACTAAGCTATTTTTATAATTTCTGTTTTCAGTAGTTGGTAGGTCTATATCATACGCAGATGAGGCTTTGTTCAAATTTTGGATGCCACGCCCCCTTTACGCCTTAATCGATAAAAATCGAATAACAAGCGTAAAATTTAACATAGAATGTTGTTATGTGGAATAAATACTCTTTTTCATTATATTTAACTATCCTGAAAAGCGCATTGAAATCGGTTAATAAACACAGGAGTTATTAGCGAAACAATATTGCAGGCGGCAACTCGCTCGCCCTCTAGCAGAGCGTCCGTTAAAGCTGGCGTACATAACACAGTAAGAAGAAGAATTGCTGCTACGTTTTGTATGACAACTTTATATAATTATATTTAAAATATTTTATACTGTATTTGCGAACGCGCAGCGCGAGTTGTGGCACAGGGTCCGTCCGACTGATCTGCTCCGCCCATTCTGGTTAGACTCTGTACTTTAAAAAAGTAAAAGAGTCTATTAGTTTAGTGCTACTGACAGATGTATGTAACAGGCAGAAGGAAGCGTGGTAGACCCCACAAAGTATATATATTCTGACTCAGGACGACGAGCTGAGTTAATATAGCCATGTCCGTCTGTCCGTCTGTCTGTATGAACACCTAGATCTCAGCAACTAAAAGAGATAGAGACACCACCTTTCCGGATTTAGGTAGTCAGCTAATGCAAGCAGATCAAGTTTGTTTCAAACTTTTGATATCTTGCCTCCTTCATCCGCGAATCATCAAAAATCTACACCTACCTCAAAAATCTCGAAAACCATAAACGCCACAGCAGTCACAATAATTGCGCTACAGACTGTAATTGTAATTTGGCATGTACGTAGTCTATGGTATTCTCCACCGATGCTAATAATTTATTTATGATTTGAATTGGGAATAGCGAAGATATGCAAGAGATAATTTTTTCAAAATGCATGTATGTGCCACTGCAGCCACAATAATAAAGCTACAGACTGTGATTTGAAATGTACGTAGCCTATTGAATTATCCATCCATGCTGTAAATTACATTACAAACGGAGAAGAAACAGCGAAGTTATGCACCAATGAATTGTTTTATAAATGTATGTAAGCGCCACTACAGCCACAGTTTGAAGGCTATCGACTTGGGATTTGGCATATACGCAGCCTATGGCATTATCCATCAACGCTGTGAATTATATTACCAACGGAAAAGAAACAGTAAAGATAGCGTAGACAGAGAAGCAGCCTAGAGCTTGCAAACTATAAGAGCTAGAAATACCATTTTTTGGTATTTATGTCCTCCTATGCAACCATCAGATCAAGTTAGTATGGGTTTTTTGATAACTCCTCTCATTCCTCCGCTAACCGAAAAACCAATTTAGGAACAGTTTGCAGTTTTAAAGCTCAAGTTTTAAAGCTAAAGATTTGGGATGTGGCATGTACGTAGACTATGACAATTCCCATCGATGATGTGAATTACATTACGATCGAATAAGAAACAGCGAAGAAAACACAAAGTACAGGGTCTCCTACAGTCGGTTGCGTCCGACTGTAGCTCCGTCCTTACTGGTTTTTATTTTGAATTTTTAGACCCTGTTTTTAAAGGGTCTATTAATTTAGTGCAAATGACAGCTGTGTGTAACAGGCAGAAGGAATCGTGGTAGACCCCACAAAGTATATATATTCTGACTCAGGACGACGAGCTGAGTTGATATAGCCATGTCCGTCCGTCCGTCTGTCTGTATGAACACCTAGATCTCAGCAACTATAACAGGTGAAGACACCACCTTTCTGGATTTAGGTAGTCAGCTAATGCAAGCAGATCAAGTTTGTTTCAAACTTTTAATATCTCGCCTCCTTCATCCGCGAATAATCAAAAATCTACACCTCCCTCAAAAATCTCGAAAACTATAAACGCCACAGTAGCCACAATAATAGCGCTACAGACTTGTAATTTGGCATGTACGCAGTGTATGGTATTCTCCACCGATAATATTAATTTATTTATGATTTGAATTGGAAATATCGAAGATATGCAATAGACAATTTTTTCAAAATTCATGTATGTGCCACTGCAGCTACAGTAATACAGCTACAGACTTGTAATTTGGCATGTACGTAGCCTATTGAATTATCCATCTATTCTGTGAATTACATTACAAATGGAGAAGGAACAGCGAAGTTATGCAGAAGTAAGTTGTTTATACATATATGTAAGCGCCACTATAGCCACAGTTTAAAAGCTATAGACTTGGGATTTGGCATTATCCATCAATGCTGGGAGTTACATTACGAACGGAAAAGAAACAGCGAAGACTATAAGAGCTAAAAATACCATTTTTTGGTATTTAGGTTATCTTATACAGCAATCAGATCAAGTTTGTTTGGGTTTTTTGATAACTTCTCTCTTTACTCCGCTAACCGAAAAACCAATTTAGCAACAGCTTTAGTTTTAAATCTAGAGATTGGAGATATGGCATGAACGTAGTCCATGACAATCCCCATCGATGCTATGAATTACATTACGGTCGGATAAGAATCAGCGAAGAAAACACAAAGTACATGGTCTCCTACAGTCGGTTGCGTCCGACTGTAGCTCCGTCCTTACTGGTCATTTTAAAAATCAACAAGTAATTTTTATGGATAATTTTTATATACAAATTAAAGTATGGGCATTTCCACAGAAAGGTCCACCAAGGCCAAAAAATTAAAAGTTCTTGAAAATGAATTTTTTTAACGTGGTTGCATTAAGAAATATTCTAATTTAACAAATTTGAAAAAATTTTGAATCTATCGATTACAGTTTTCAAAATATTCGAATGCAAAGTTGCGCAAACGCATCTGTTGTCATTATGATGTTTTTAGGGTATGTTTTGTTTTGATAACAACTTCAAGAACAGAAACATTATGCTTTGTCTTTTGCTTTCTAAAATCACTTCGAACATCAAAGAGTCGAAAGAGAACGCAAAAGGAAATATGCGATTACCAATTACGGTAAAATATTGATTTGCATTATCGCTTGCTGCAATGTCCGTATGAAATTGAAAAACAACATTTCATATCAGTACGTTCAAATTACTTGCTCCAATTGCATCAAATTTTTTTTTTACAGAGTTTGTGTGTGCAATCCAAATTAAAAAAATTTTGGAAAAAAATTTTTTTTTGTATTTTTGGTGATTATTTAAAGTTTGATCCAAAGTGCAATCGTAAGTGCATAACACATGTGATTTAAAAAAAAAAATTTGTTACAAAAAAAAATTTTTTTTTAATTATTTAAATGTACAGTCATCGGCATAAGTATTTAGACAAAATGTTTTGTTTTTTTTTTCAATTTCGTTTATTTCTGAATTTAAGTAAAAATATTAGGTTTTTCAATTTTTGAGGTTAGACACATTGTATTTGCATATAAAAATACCAATTTGGAAATAAAAAAAAAATAAATACAACAAAAATTTCGAAAATTTCCATATGAAAAGTCACGTATGAAAATTTTTAGACCCTTTACTTTAAAAAAAGTAAAAAGGGTCTATTAGTTTAGTGCAAAGAGGAAATGTATGTAACACCCAGATGGAGGCGTGGCAGACCCCACAAAGTATATATATTCTTGATCAGGACGACAAGCCGAGTCGATATAGCCATGTCCGTCTGTCCGTCTGTCTGTCTGTCTGTCTGTCCGTCTGTATGAACACCTAGATCTCAGCAACTATAAGAGCTAGAGACACCATATTCGGGATTCAGGTTCCGCTATTCAGTAAGCATCACGAGTTTGTTTTAGATTTTGGATACCTCCCCCCTTCTCCCGTAAACCGCAAAAAGCTGCTGTAGCCACAGTTTTGAAGCTATTGATTTGTAATTTGGTATTTAACTAGTTTATGACATTCTCTATTGACGCTGTGAATTTTGTTTCGATCGGATAAGAAACAGCGAACATATGCCACAGACAATTTGCCGCACTAGGCAGAGGGGGGGTGGTGTGCCTTGCATACGCAGGAAGCTTAGAGTGTGTGCGTCTGATTGTGTTTGTATGTACATATAATCAAAGTAAAGGGTCTCCTACGGTCGGTTACGTCCGACTGTAGCCTCCGTCCCACTGACCTGCCCCGTCCCTATATTTTAAATTGAATTAAAATAAAAATACAAGTCATCTTTGAAAAAAAACAATCATTTTGAAGAGGCATCCATGCACAAGAGTTTAAAATGTGTTGCATTAAAATATTGCCACTGGATTCGCTGAAATTGGCGATTGAATTGGTTGACCTCAAATGCCACTACCATTTTCGTCGCGTCAGAAATTACTTGAATTTTTCAATTTGCTTAAAAATAAAAAGTTACCCAAAATCAATCTTTCCACCAATGAAAGAGTTAATTAAATGCTATATGTTAAGCATTTCAGAAAAAAAATCGCTTCCTTTTTACAGTTATTTTACTTTAAACGCGTACGAATGGCTCGAACGACACTGTGGAAATGCCCATATAATAATTATTATTTTTTTATTATTTTAATTAATTATAAAAATTAAAAATAATTTTTTTCAAAAAAAGTACAAAATTGATTATTTCTTAATTAAAAATAAATATAACCGTTATAGTGGTATATGCATAAGAGATACAAATCTATCTACGTCTACTGCGTTTTCAGTTGTTGGCAGAGATCATTAACATCTACCAATTCTGTAAATCAAAATCGGTCCATAATCACGAAAGATATGATGAATCAAATATATCACAAATTTTATGTGTGAGACAGATGAAGAAATATTGTGTTATTGCTTTTGTGTTTATTTAAAATTATATTTTAAGAGAAGGTACGGAGTATTCTGCAGTCAAGCGCGTCCGGAACATCCGCCCATTCTGGATTTGTTAATTGCACGTCTAACGTGTTAATGCTAAGTCACGTGTTGTTTCTATTCAGTTTTTTGGCCAAGAGAAGGAAATACCTATTGCCAATGTCGGTAATAGTAAGAACTGAAAAGCAGCAAACGCCAAGAGAACAAGAGAAAAATCTGTTTCCAGTCGGTTGCTTTCCAGTTTCCAGTTTGACTTTTGTGGATCGATACATAACACTAAAAGCAGCAAAAAAACCGCATGAAAATGTTGTGTTTGCCAATAACTAAATGTGCACATGTGATGTACTCAAAGCAACACACGTACATACACATACATACAAAGGACGTCACTTACTGTTGGCCATGTCGCTCTACTTGCTATTGTTGGCTTTCGCTCTTATTTGCACATTGGCCGAAAATGCCTTTTTGGCAAAAACTCAAATTTTGAAGATAGAACTTTAAAAATTGGAATATGCCCTGTTCATATTAATTGTGAATTTCGATTTTTAGACCCTTTACTTTAAAAAAGTAAAAAGGGTCTATTAGTTTAGTGCAAAGAGGAAATGTGTGTAACACCCAGAAGGAGGCGTGGCAGACCCCACAAAGTATATATATTCTTGATCAGGACGACAAGTCCAAGTCGATATAGCCATGTCCGTCTGTCCGTCTGTCCGTCTGTCCGTCTGTCTGTCTGTCTGTCTGTCTGTCCGTCTGTATGAACACCTAGATCTCAGCAACTATAAGAGCTAGAGACACCATATTCGGGATTCAGGTTCCCCTATTCAGTAAGCAGCACGAGTTTGTTTTAGATTTTGGATACCTCCCCCCTTCCCTCGCAAACCGCAAAAAGCTACTGCAGTCACAGCTTTAAAGTTATTGACTTGTAATTTGGTACGTAACTTGCTTATGATATTCTCTATTGACCCTGTGAATTTCGTTTCGATCGGATAAGAAACAGCGAAATTATGGAACGGACAATTTGCCGCACTAGGCAGAGGGGGGGTGGTGTGCCTTGCATACCCGGGTAGCTTAGTGTGTGTGCGTCTGATTGTGTTTGTATGTTTTTTTTTAGCGGTGCGACCCCTCCGCCCGCTTCACCCAACTGTATGAAATTTTAAAGTTTAATATTAAGTCAATATATCATTTTATATATTTTGTTATATTTTCTCCTATAAATTTAGATGTGATATTTTATTTTCCAAAAGACAATAATATTTAGACCCTTTACTTTAAAAAAGTAAAAAGGGTCTATTAGTTTAGTGCAAAGAGGAAATGTATGTAACACCCAGATGGAGGCGTGGCAGACCCCACAAAGTATATATATTCTTGATCAGGACGACAAGCCGAGTCGATATAGCCATGTCCGTCTGTCCGTCTGTCCGTCTGTCTGTCTGTCCGTCTGTATGAACACCTAGATCTCAGCAACTATAAGAGCTAGAGACATATTCGGGATTCAGGTTCCGCTATTCAGTAAGCAGCACGAGTTTGTTTTAGATTTTGGATACCTCCCCCCCTTCTCCCGTAAACCGCAAAAAGCTGCTGTAGCCACAGTTTTGAAGCTATTGATTTGTAATTTGGTATTTAACTAGTTTATGACATTCTCTATCGACGCTGTGAATTTTGTTTCGATCGGATAAGAAACGCGAACATATGCCACAGACAATTTGCCGCACTAGGCAGAGGGGGGGTGGTATGCCTTGCATACGCGGGTAGCTTAGTGTGTGTGCGTCTGATTGTGTTTGTATGTACATATACTCAAAGTAAAGGGTCTCCTACGGTCGGTTACGTCCGACTGTAGCCTCCGTCCTACTGATTTTTTTAAATGGGCACATGGTATCATAAAAAAAACTCGTGTGACAAAATTTGTGATCAGGTTAGAATTGGTATGCTAAAAAAAGTCGAATTGCAGTACAAATTGTAATTAATTTTTATTAAATATACACAAGTAATGCAATTGGATAAAATTTAACATAAAGAAAAACTAACATTGATTGAATAAGTATAACCCGAAACGTATATAAAACAATAAACAAATAAATAACTACAAACAGCAATCAAATTTTAACGATCTAATCATCCTAGTAAATATGTTTGTCGATTTTCCGCTCCATCATTATGTCAAAAATACAATTTTTACGCCAGCACGACGTTCACGCTAAAGACATCAGATTATTATTGTGTAATAATTAAACTAAAACTCCAACAACAACTTAGGGTACTTACGATATAATACTCAAAGGGCGCACGGCATAATGGACAAGCATTACTATTGCTGACAGTATAGACCTTCTTGAGACAGCGCTTGCAGAATGAATGCTTGCAAGGGGTGCTCACAGTGTGATGCTTTCGGCTCAAACAAATTGCGCAACAATCCTCGGCTTCGTCCATTTTTATTGACTTTTTTATTTTCAAATGTATCAAATTTTAACAGCTATACTCAGTTTTACATAACATTTATGATAAAGAATTCCATGTCTAATATACACAAACTAAAAAAGAAAGTAAGACATATATAGAAATGCAATGTGTGTGGCAAAATATCGAGATCTTCTATCTTCAATATTACGCATGTTATTCATCTTTTTATGTCCAAAAATACGATGGTTTTTGAGTTTTATTGATTTTTCGGCGTGTAGGGGGCGTGGCATGCTAGATTTAAAATAAACTTAATTTACTTTTTGAATATAACAAAATGGAAAATGACAGCTTTACCTCCTGTATTTTCCGAAATCGACAAACGGACATAAGGACATGGCAATATCGACTCAGCTCATTATGATCAAGAATCCTTTATCAGCTCTGCCGTGCCTTCTTCTGCATGTTACACACATTCTGACAAAGTTATTAACACGTTCTACCCGGGGCATTTTTTCCCTGTTTGTATACATCGTGTGCGCGAGAAACCAAGTTTAACGAAACTTTTCTACTACGCAATAGTTTTCGTTATTATTATTATAATTTCCAATCTATTTTGTTTTATTTCTTTAAAGTATGTCTCTTTCTAGTATATGTAGTTTTTTAATTAAAATATAAACATTTGTGGACTACCGGTGGTACACGCCGCCAGATAAATAAACTTGCCTGTGCACCACCGGTGGTACACGCCGCCAGATAAGCGCACTGCCCGTGAACCAATTGAAAAATGGGAAAAACATGGCTTAACACGTTCTACCCGGTGTGTACCACCGGTGGTACACGCCGCCAGATGGTACACGCCACCGGTGGTACACGGGCAGTGCGCTTATCTGGCGGCGTGTACCACCGGTGGTACACACCGGGTAGAACGTGTTAAGCCATGTTTTTTCCCATTTTTCAATTGGTTCAGGGTATTAGAAGCGATTTTAAGGAAAAGCAGCAACACAGACCAAACAAAATTAGTAACACCACATTGTTATTCGGAATATAAACATTCTTCTATTATATTTAACTATTCTATCATTGAAATTGGCTAAACAAAAAGAAGTTAGTAATGAAACAATATTGCAGGCGCTACCTCGTTTATAAATAAATTAAATTATATATAAAAAATTTTTAAATTGTATATTGTACGGGCGAGCGCGTGCTGTGGTACAGGGTATAAGGGTATAATAATATTTGGCTTATAATTTTACATTTTTAAACCCTGTACTTTATAAAAGTAAAAGGGTCCTATTAATTTAGTACAAATGACATATGTGTCTAACACCCAAAAGGAGGCGTGATAGATCCCACAAAGTATGTATATACATATGTATATATTCTGACTCAGGACGACGAACTGAGTTGATATTGCCATAACCGTCTGTCCGACCGTCTGTCTGTCTGTCTGTTATCCGCATGCACACCTAGATCTCAGCAACTATAGGAACTAGAGTCACCACTTTTCACTTTAAGTCAAGATCAGATCAAGATTTTTGATATATCGCCTCTTTCCTGCGCGAAGCATCAAAAAACTACGCCTATCTCAAAGATCTAGAAACCTATAAGAGTCACAGAAGCCTCAATAATAAAGCTACAAAACTGTAATTTGCCAAGACAATCTTCACTAATGCTATAAATTTTGTTATGATTTGAAATAGAAATAGCGAAGATATGCAACAGAAAATTTTCCAAAATGTTTGTATTAGAACTACAGTCTTGTAATTTGGCATGTACATATCCTATACAATTATCCATTGATGCTGTAAATTACATTACAAACGGAGAAGAAAAAGCGAAGTTTTGGAACAGACAATTTTTAATAAATGTATGTGAGCACCACTACAGCCACAATTTGAAAGCTAGAGACTTAAGATTTGACATATAACGCAGCCTATGGCGTTTTCCATTAATGCTGTGAAATACATACATTACGAACGGAAAAGAAACACCGAAGATGGGGCAGACCTAGATCTTTCAGAGTATAAGAGCTAGAAACGCATTTTTTGGAATTCGATTTGCACAAGTTGCATGTTGTTGGTACGCGATCGTCGTAGTTTTTGTGAAAGCACTTTTTTGGCTGACGCCTCAATGTATTAGTGCTTGTACCCAGTGATCAAAAAACTGCTGGCAGTTTCATTTCATTCGATTTTGGTTTGACAGCGACTTCGGTTTTTTTTTTGAGTCTTTTAAATGTAAATTTAAATCTATCAGCAGATATAACAATTTCTAGTTGTTTGGTATATCCCACGTTGATATTGGTTCTATATTCTTTTAGTAATATGCTGATCGTCAAAGTTACTTTACATTTATACACATTTCGGTATATTTATACGCTGTACTTTTTTATTGCATACCCAAGTGCGCACAGAAAGGCGTTATTGATGTGATATCTTTCAAATAAAAACAAGGCCGTGTTTATGCACTGATTTAACCGATCCTATATGTTACACATATTGCCTCTTTAAACTAATTTAATAGACCCTTTTTACTTTTTCAAAGTAAAGGGTCTAATTATATTTAATATGTTATATCATGGTAGACTAACGTTTCTCTATTATCTCTTTTTTTACAGTGGATGGTTAGGAAGTGCCAAGGGCTGGTTAGGTAATGCTTCGATGCCATCAATGCCGGCTATGGCTATGCCGTCGATGCCAGCAATGCCGTCAATGCCAGCGATGCCATCTATACCATCCATACCTGGATTACGTAAGAGCGGTGCCACTGAAGGTGCTGAAGGTGTCGAGAGCAATGCAGATGCTTCGGGTGTTATGAGTGGTGGCGAAGATGATGACAAGTCGAGGTATATTAGGTATGGGCGTACGCTTAAGAATGACGGAATTAAATACATTTTTATTAATTGCTATAGTTATACAAATGGAATCATATAAAAGATTGCTTTTATATTGTTTTTTTTTCTGTTTGCAATACAGTAGATATTCTATATATGTATATAGTAGCCCGCGGCTTATTTATAAAAGTGTTTACTAGCGATCGCGACTTGAGGTCCATAGTACGCTTTTTTCAGTATCAAACTATAAGTTAAAAAATAATTCTTTAATCCCTAATAATTAATTTTTAAATTTCAATTATTTTAATTTTTATACCCTGTACCCATTGAAAAATAGGTATAAACAGGGTTAGTAACTTTAAGAATGTGTGTAACAAGAAGAAGGAGACGTGGCAGACCACACAAAGTATATATCGCTCGTTTACCAGATGAGTGTCATAACTGCGAATGGTATACACCTTTCAAAAAAAACCAAAACGGCATTTATAGTTTAGGAAATCTAAGCGTACCTACAGACAGACAGACAGAATTACGGACAGACAGGCAGACATACAGGGCGAAAACGACTCAGCTCATCTCCCTGATCAAGAATATATATAGTTTGTGGGGTCTGCCACGCCTCCTTCTGCCTGTTACATACATTCGCATAAATTAATAGGAACAGGGTATAAAAATATTATCGTAACAAACTACCAATTATTACCACCTATCAAAATAGGTATAGTACAAGACAATAAATGTAGATTCTGCCAGGAGGACAAGGAATCCTCATATGTGTGTTGCCTAAGCACTCAGAAGACACCTTAGATTAGGTAAACCCCTTCTCTCAACAAATGAGATAGCAGACATCCATCCCTATAAAATACTTGAGTTCGGTCGGGACAATCGGACTGATGGGAGATCTCTAATAAGGCTCCTGTAGGGGGTACAATAGACCTTTTAGATCGCAGTGCAAAATTCCCCACACTAATAATAATTATTATTATTATTATTATTTGGGGCCTATTGTACCGCGACCTATAAGATCTATTGTACCCCCTGCTGAACTTAAAGTACGTCCAATTTCCCAAACAAAGTCGAGTATTTTCATCGGACTAAGGACTCCTACCTCCCTTTTTGACACTGTAAACTTGCTTTTGCTTGCCTGGAACCTGGGGTGCTTTGCCAGCTGTTTGCCTTGTTCTGCTTTTCCTCTGTTTGAAGAAGCTCAGATATCACATTCCGACCTATGCCGCAGAAAGACTCTGGTCCAACCATTTGGGTACTTGCACCTGTTCTGGCTAGCTTATCTGCCAGCTTATTGCCAGGCACCCATCTTAAGGACAAATTGTTTAATACTCCCAATCTATCTAGTTTTTATCTAACCTCATGCACCAGTTTAGAGGTGATGGTGTAGCTATTTATGGTTGTAATGGCTGCCTGGCTGTCAGAAAAGATTGCGTTGTTTCTTTTCCGATAGCCACGATCAAGATTGAAGTCAGCACACCTGCCCAAAGCGCATACTTCAGCTTGGAATATGCTGACGTAGTTGCCAAGGGCCTCATGGTATTTCAGCCGAGGTCTAGTCACACGTAGGCCAGTGCCCAGTTGTGTCAGTGAGCCGTCGGTGTACAATTGTTTGTGTGCTTTTTTATTTGATGAACATTTTTTTTAGAGTAGTCTATTCCTTCTTGTCGCTTAATTATGTGTTGAAATGTCGATCGAATATGTATTCGCCTACCATCTCATCCCTTGGTAGGAATACTACTGTGGGCAAAAAGTAAGGTGAATTTTGAATTTAAAATTCGCGGGCTTAAGATGGCGGACTAGTTCTTTTTTTCTTGAGTTGGCAGGACTGTTGATGACATATGGCGGTAATTTCATGTCAATGTCAGTATCAGTACTATATTTACGCTTGTGTTTACCAAACGATCTAGAGTGCATTTGTCGATTTTTACAATGTCTGACTTAATTGAGCAGAGAAGTGCCATCAAATTTTGTTTGCGGAATGAAATTTCGGCTGCGGAAACGTTGAGGATGTTGCGGAAGGCCTTTGGTGATTCTATAATGTCCCAGAAAAATGTTTATAAGTGGTACAAAGACTTCAAAGAAGACCGAAAAGAGCACGTCAAAATCGTTCAAAAATCAAGGTTATGATGACAGTTTTTTTCGATTTTCGTGGTGTGGTGCACTATGAATTCCTTCCACCTGGCCAAACTGTTAATAAGGAATATTATTTGAGCGTTATGCGTCGTTTGCGTGAAGCAATTCGTCGAAAAAGCCAGAATTATGGGCCAACAACTCTTGGTTTTTGCATCACGATAATGCACCGTCGCACAGTGCACTCGTTCTTCGTGACCATTTCGCCAAGAATTCGACGCATATCGTTCCGCAACCACCGTATTCTCCTGATTTGGCTCCGTATTCCCAAAACTCAAGAGACCACTCCGGGGAACGCGTTTCGAGTCGATTGAGGAGATAAAAACGGAATCGACGAGGGCGCTCATAGCTATACCGGAAAGGGACTATTTGGCCTGTTTCGAGGATTTGAAAAAACGTTGGCATAAGTGTATTTTATCGGGAGGGGATTACTTTGAAGGGAATGCAATTGATTCAGGAGAATAAATAAAGAATTTTCATTTTGCAAACAAATTCACCTTACTTTTTGCCCACAGTAGTATTAGGGGCATTTCCCTGGCTGCCACATCGAGTTCTCTACTACTCAGGATGCTTTCTGTGCCTACCATTGCTAGTCTTAGCAGAGTTGCTTTTTGCTGGATTACCATGTCTAGTGGTGCCAATCCCATGAGAACTTCGATGCGCGGGGCGCATTGCCCCTGTGATGCAAGTGCAGGCTAGCCTCTGAAGTCTTTGAAGCTGTTTCTTTGTGGTGACGAGTAGAGCTCTATCACTCTATGCAACGGCCCAATATGTAAGCATTGGCCTTACTATTGCCAAGTAAAACCACCATATGATTCGCGGGTCGGTGCCTCATGATTTACCGGCTATGCCTCGGCACATGTATAGTGCCCTCAGGCACTTGTCTACCGTGCTGTCTACATGCTTTCCAAAATTAAGCTTGCTATCGAGAATAACTCCTAAGTATTTGGCTTTCCTATTAGTTTCTAACGGGCACCCTGCAATCCTTATCTGTTTCATTTTCTACAGCTTGTACCTTCTGGTGAAGGGGTCTATTACGGTTTTTGATAGATTGAGGTTGACACCAACTGTTGTCGGCGAAAGACGAATTTAATACAGCTGCTCAACTCTTTTAAAATAATTCGCACATGTTTAACGTTATAATAATAATGTTTATTCATTTGAACCACGCTTAAAAACATTCGTCTGCTTCTCCCGCTTTCGTAAAGACAACTAACATAGGTATCGAGAAACAACATAACTAAGTATCGATAACTTTTCATGATACGCTACGTTACTCGATTAGTATTTCATAACATTGATAAATGTAAACAAAAGATGGCAATATTAAGTCAGTTAAATTCAAATTTTAAATTATGGCGGCAATATTCCCCCCCTTGTAATTGATCCTCAGGGTCAGTTACAATCTTCTATGCCGACATCCAGATTCGCTACATTCGTTGCAGGCCTTTCCATGACGCCGTGTTGGGTTTGAATGGTCACACGCCGAACTTGTCCGTCCTTAGCCAGAATTGTTTTGATGACGCGCCCTTTCAGCCAGAGATTTCTGGGCAGAGTGTCGTCTACTACTATTACAATGCTGTCCACTTTTATTGGCGGACATTTCTGGAACCATTTAGTGCGTCTGGTCAGCACTGGTGTGTACTCCTTAACCCATCGTTGCCAAAAACGATCTCCAAAGAGCTGAACTTGGTGCCAACGCTGCTTCAAATCCATATTTGGCATTGCAAGCGGCTTGTATCCATTTGATGAACCTAGTAGAAGATGGTTTGGTGTCAGTGCGATGTCGTCCATTGTATCCAGGCTCACGAAAGTGAGCGGGCGCGAGTTAAAGATAAACTGCGCTTCCATCAGCGCACTTCTCAAGCTTTCGTCGTTAAAGGAGTAGTGTGGACAAATACTTTTAAGGACGGTTTTTGAGTCGGACCAGTAGATAGTGACTTTTTGAGCTAAGCGTGCGCCCATTACTGCTGCCTGAAGCTCCATCCAGGGAATTGATAGAGGTTTTAGTGGAGCTACTTTACTCTTTGCAACCTCTAACACCACATCGACGTCGTCATCTTTTTCCACTCGTATGTAGCAGGCAGCCGAGTATGCGTGCTCACTTGCGTCGACAAATGTATGTAACTCAGCATTATATGCTCCAATTAGCCTGGGTGAGTAACATCTTGGGATTTGCAAAGCAGCCACTTGAGGCAGTAACTGCGTCCATTGGAACCAGACTTCCTTCAGTATGTCAGGTATCTCTTGATCCAAGTCAATATTTGCGCGCCATATGCGCTGCAGCAGAATCTTGAGTTCGATTGTGTGACATACCAGGAGGCCCAGGGGATCAAATATTGACATCAAAACCTGGAGCACTTCTCTTTTAGTTGGGGCTACGCTCTCGGCCAGTACATCCCGGCGAAGTCTTGAGAACCTGCATATAAATCTAAACATATCGTTAGATGGTTCCCAATACATACCTAGAACCTTTTCAGTAGAGCCAAACTGCACAGGCTCTTGATTGTCTGCTGCGCCTTTAAGGTACTTTAGAACCGTAGCCGAGTTCGTTGCCCAGTTGCGTATGGTAAACCCGCCTTTTGCATGGACGTCTCGAACTTGGGTCGATACCTCTATAGCATCTTGGTCGTTGCTCATGCTGTCGACGAAATCATCCACGTAATGCGCTCTGATAATGGCTTTATAGGCTCGTGGATACTCTAGTCGATAAGCTTCAGCA
The DNA here is from genome assembly GCA_035045125.1 of Hypselothyrea guttata. Lineage (NCBI taxonomy): Eukaryota > Metazoa > Arthropoda > Insecta > Diptera > Drosophilidae > Hypselothyrea > Hypselothyrea guttata. Next base: position 125,167 of record JAWNNJ010002080.1, read on the forward strand.
TTTTTATCACGCACATAATTCGCTATGAACGGCGCGCAGCTGATCCCAAATGTCGTGGCGCGCATAACGTAGATGCTTGTCTTGATGTTGCTGATGTCATACCAAACAAAGCGTTGTGCGTGCATATCCTGGCTTCGGATGTTGATTCGGTGAAACATCTTCGCAATATCGCCGCAAACCGCAACTCTTCCAACTCGAAAAGCCAGCAGCACATCGACGATTAATAGCATAGGCTGTTGGTTGTAGTAGGATTGTAGTGGTAAATTCTTGAGATAACTGAACTTACTGCGCAATTCCTCTACGTCGACCGTTTGCCTTGGCAATGCTATGTTTCGGATTGACTGAACGTTGTTGAGCCAATATAGCTTATTTTCGTTACTGCCGGAGACTTGTACAGAAGCCCGTACGGATGCGTTTTCATTGCGAGTAGTTTTGCTTGTCCATTGCAAGCACAGTGGAGCAGGTGTGCCTTTGGTTCAAAGTTAAAGACAACCCTTCATCCAGAAACGCGCATATTTCAATCGACTTGCCTTGGTTATGCAACTTTACTGGCATTATTCGGAAATATTGGCCTTTCGTACCCTTGCTTTGATGAGCACTCACAAAGCTCTCGTCTACGACCGGGGTGCTGGGCATAATATTCTGATGAAGCAATGGATGATGCTTCTTGGTGCAACCGTCAATGCCGCAGTCCTTATTCAAGTGGCATCCCTTGCGATGAACTTTTCGATATCTGAAACAAGCCTTACCATTTTTTGCGATTTCCCATCTCTGATCGACGGTGCAGCCCTGGAACTTACTGCATTGTGGTGGCCAGTAGAGTTGTTCATCGTAGTTCAATTTAGGGATTTAGTTCTTTAGTTCATTTTGTGGTGAACAACAGTTCGTTCAGCGAAGTGTTCAGTGGGACACAGTTCACTTGCGTAGTTCCTACACCAATCTGTAGAGGGCGCTGTTGTTTACTAGCGCCCTTTATTTATTTGCGTCGCGTTGATCAAATAATATATATGATAAAAATTAATATTCACTATTTGCAATTATATTATAGCTTATCAAAAACTTTTTTTTATAAGCGGTAATAACATACTTATAAAATATATCCAAATTAATAGCAAATTATTTCTAAACACATTTATGTTTCAGATTTGTGTATTTAATTTTTAATCAGTTCTAAAATTTGTCTGCTAAAAATTCGAAAACAATAAACATTTGCAAACGCAACCGAGCATCCTGCGCATTCTACCATGTTGCAAGTATTAAGTGAACTATGTCCAGCTGAACTGTGTCCCACTGAACTGTGTCTCACTGAACTGTGTCCCACTGAACTGTGTCTCACTGAATTGTGTCTCACTGAACTGTGTCCCACAGATGGCGCTGATAAGCTACAGCGCACTCTACCGCTTTGTGGTGGAACTATATAAGTGAACTGTGTCTCTGTGAACTGTGTCCCGGAACTGTGTCCCACTGAACTGTGTCTCTGTGAACTGTGTCCCGCTGAACCGTTCACTGAACTGCAATCAGGGACACAGTTCTTTAGTTCAGTTTGAGGAACCGTTCAATTGAACTGTGTCTGAACTGAACGATACAACTCTAGTGGCCAGTGTCCAGCTGTATTGCAAGCTGCACACTTATTCTTGGATGGCCCAGAGTAGGGCTGCAAAACTATCGATAGTGGGTACATCGATAGTTTTTAACTTCGATGTTTCAAAACCTCGATGTTTTCCAAAAAAACATCGATATATCGTTAAAACATCGAAAATTTTTCAAATATTTTAGATTGCGGTAAATACCATCTTATGCTATATTAAGAAAAATATACAACAGGCAAACATTAATTTTGTTTGTGTAAAATAACGTTATTAATTTCTTAATAATAAACGAACAAAATTTATATTTTCATTTTTTAGACCCTTTACTTTAAAAAAGTAAAAAGGGTCTATTAGTTTAGTGCAAAGAGGAAATGTGTGTAACACCCAGAAGGAGGCGTGGCAGACCCCACAAAGTATATATATTCTTGATCAGGACGACAAGCCGAGTCGATATAGCCATACAACACAAATTTCGATTTGATAATGCTGCGTTTAACCAAATTGACCTTTTTTTTTTTTTGCTTAATCAAATTTTGTCGTATATCAACTACTAATAATTGTAAAAATCGATAGTAACATCGATAGTTTTGCAGCCCTAGCCCAGAGTGAGTTTCGTTGTCCTTGTGTCCAGAATACGGCACGTTTTGTTGTTTTACAACATGCTGCTCTGACTCGCAGCTATTATGAGTATTGACTGAGCTTACTTTGTACGCCGGTGTCACAATTGTCGAAGCCGCCTCTGCCATGCGATATAACCAGTCGCTAAATGCTTTTATTTCAGGGGCAGAGTGGTCACGTGGGTGCATTGCCCAGCTTAGCTTATGCTGATTTGATAGCTTGCCTACCAACTTTTTAACCAACATGGGATTGTTGAGATGTGCCTGTAGATCGCATGTCTCCATCGTGGCGCATATGTTGCGTACTGCTAACGCGAACTCGATTAAAGATTCCAATTTCTCCTTGGGTGAAGGTAGTTTCCTAGCCTTGCCAATCACCCTCTCCAGAATGTGTTCCGGTCTTCCGAAGAACATTTTTAGGGTGCTGATGACGTCGGGAACCATGCTTGGCAACAGCAATTTATCTTTTCCCAGGTCCCGTGCATTTTTGTAGCCGCAGCATATTTTCAACATTTGAAAATCCAGCCACTGCACTGTGGTCGGAATGCCCGATTTTTTGGCATAAAGTCTAATTCTGAAGGTAGAGAGTTGAAACTTGGTACACTTGTTAGTAGTAATGTATGCAGTAACTGTTTAAAATTTGAAACAGATTGGGCCACGCCCACTCATACCGCCCATATAAGAAAAGTTGAAAATCAGTAATATTTCATTTATAATAACAAAACAAACAAGGTATTTCAAAATTTATTTTGAATAATTAAATATTAAATATCTTAAACATCTACTGAGTATGAAAAAAATTAAGTTGTGAATCGTTATCGCTATAATCGCTGTCATCGCTGTCATCGCTTAGAGAATCGTTATTGTTTTCATCATAATTATCAAATGCAGGTGCTTCCAATAGCTCTACGACTGTTTTTAGTAAAGCTTTCGTTTGATTTTGACGCAATCTGTTATTTAAAAAAATGCTTGAAATCAGAGGATCCGATGAGTCGATAGATCTTTGAAAAACATCCGTCAAATTGTTTAGCCTGTTATTCTGGCGAGCATGTGACCGTCTATCGCGCTTATATAATTTGTTGCGCGCTTCTGAAGCGTTTTCCCCTAGACATCCAACAGGCATAACCGAAGATTGTATTATTTGGGAGCCATGTACTAAAATCTTATGTACGGTAGGACCCATTGTAAACCATGAGTACTTATCCATGTAAAATGTAAAAGTTTCCTCGCAGAAATGTTGAAACATTTGTTCCACATTTTGGCAAATACGTTCGCATGTAATTGTGGAAACTGGTGGCTTTGCGAATTATAAGGGTTCTCGTACTTAAATCAAAATCCTCCAAGCCGAGTTGACCGAAAATCCAATCTGAAACAGATTTTTCCGTTCGCTTATTGCTCCATGCTTCAAGCAACTGTAAATTGCTGAACACAAAACTAGCTGCAATACATTCAAAGTTACGGTAAACGCGCAAAAACGCGCAAATAAGATTATTATCCTCTAAAACTGTATATATTTATGGAAAACGAGACATATTTACTTTTTCACATAGACTCATGGCGGGTTAGTTCTACTCCACAATTCACGAACACTTGGGTTTACTTTTCAACCTAAATAGCTTTAACAACACAAGACACATAAACAACAAAAAACACATATTTAACAATTTCTACTTTACATACACATTAAACATACCTGGCTCTTCTATTTCCATTATAAATTTAATATAAAGATAGTTTCTTTGCAAAATGATACAACTTTAAACTTTTAAAACTTTACACAAATTGCAAATGCAAACAAAGCGTCGATCATATGACTTTGACGCCCTCGTACAAAACCAGGGCCGCAACTACACAACTTTAATTTATCGATTAATTGCGCTTAGAATATCTACTTTCAAAATATAAAATCAAAACCACAAAAACTTTTCATAAAAATTTGGACTTTATGCCATAAAATCGGGCTTTCCGACCAGTGTGCACTGCAGTGCTGTGTTGAAATGTGCTAATTTGGAATTGCTTGTCTGGCAGCAATTTGTATGTTTGTTGGACCAAATGATTGGGAAAACAATGAATTAGATGCGTTACTATCGTTAGATACATCTTCTGAACCCATCTGCGCTAGAATCCTGTATTTTTCCTCAATAAATTTCTGATCTGCGATTCTCTTTTCCTCCAGCATGTTTAACATCAGCTGGCTATGGTTTATAGCCGGTTGAACACTGGGGGGTATTACGACTTCGGACACCTTCATGCTTGACCCAAGTTGAACAATGTCGCAGAGTGTTTCCTCAAACTTGCCTTTGGCTAGAATTACAATGTCATCGGCGTAGCCTTGAGTCTCCAGGCCTGGAGACTTAAAGGACTTAAATGTACCGATTCCCCACTTCAGTTTTCCAATTGACACAACTGATTTGGCGGTATTTCAATCAGTTGCACTTGGCCTTGTGGATGGCCTCATAGGCTACTCTCAGGTTCATTCGCTTGAACGCATCCTGGGAAGTGTGCATGGAAGAGGCAATGGAGTCTGTCGGTATTGTTGATAGTGAACCTTCCATCGCCTTTCTTAAGAGCCATTTTTGGGTCTGGCTGTCTCTTCGCAAGGGCCTTATGGATTCTGGCACCTTCCTGTGTAGATTCAATGGCCTCACAGAAGTCCCTGTAGTTCTTCCGTTTGGCCCGCCTGATCTCTTCCTCCCTCTCATCGCTGATTACCTTCGACTCTTTTGTGTACAGGCTTTTATTTCCCTGCCTTATCCTTATCCAATAGCTAGTCTAAGCTGTTGTTGGGTTAATATCCTAGCCAAGACAGCGGATGCCGACTTGACATGGTGGATGTTCATTTGGACTAGCCCAATTCGAGCGGCGGAGGTCGCCATCTTATAGTGTGGGCTCCCCCTCCTCCTTCGATGGGCTTGGAGCCACATCCCCGCAGAAAACCATTGTGGTCTCTGCTTCGTTTAGCTCCTAGGATGACATTGGGGTGGCGTGGTCCACGTCCGTGTCTTCCTCCAGGTCAACAGTGACGTCTGCCTGGTCGTCGTTTTCGGCAAGGTCGTCTGCCCCTGACCTGGGAATGTCGGCTGCTGGCTGGGCAGAGACCAGTGCTGCCTCTTCAACCATCCGAGCCGCTGCCGAAGTTGATGGTCCCTCATATAGTACAGCTGCTGCAGTAGATGCTGTTGCCTCCACTTGCGTGGCGGCCGCTGCAGCCCTTTGTGTGGGTGCCGATGCCTCTACTGCAGCAGTTGTCGTCGTCGCCGCTGCTCCCCTTACCTGCTCTCCAGTCTTCGGCTTTTTGAGACCTCTGACGGGAATAAATCCAAAACGAAAGAATAATTGATATCCTTCCGTTACAATATGATCCCGACTAGCCTCATCAATGCCGAAGGCCAGTAGAGCGCCTCCCTCGTTTTTCCTGGAGATAAGCTTCCAGGCGTCTACGTCAACATCATTCCCTCTGCCGAGTTTTCATTGAGGCAGTCCACTAACATGTATCCCACACGAAAGTGGATGCCTGCATAGCTAATGGACGTACCCCATCCTGGCTCAGCGATTTTATCCAGGATAGACTCCTCGAGAGCGGGCCCTCAGTCTGGTCGACTTATAGCACGGTACAATAGACACGTTCGTCCGGCCCGGGGTGAGATATTGTTGGGGAGAGGAATTAGACAGGAAAAGTGTAGGATAGGGGGTGCTTTTAAAGGCGGAATCACAAGCGTCTTGTCGGTGCCCACCTTTGGATGCACCCGCTGTTTGTCCGGGGCTGTTAATTAACAGGTTGCCCGCTATTTACAGCTGACCTCTCATTGAGAGGCCATTCGCTATGCGCAACTTGCGACCCGCTTGGTGGCCTCAGCTTAGCCCCGTCAGAACCATCTCACAAGTTCTTTCGGTTTCCGGGATAATAATAATAATAATACCTAATTTTAGAATGGGCAGATTAGATCAATCGGACGCACTCGCATGTAGAATACCCTGTACGCTATATTTATATTATATATTTTAAAACTGTCATAAAAATCATAGCATGCTTCTTCTTATTTTTTAGTATGTCATGCGAGGAAGGTGAAGTGTGCGATAGGGTTTTATTATTATCTTTTGTGTTTATTAAAGGGGCCCATCCACATTTCGACGAACATGTCGCTCGTTTACCAGAAGGGTGTCATAACTCAAAAAGTGCGTTTCGAGATAAACGCGTTTAAAATTTTAAAGCGCCGTGTATCTCCATACAAGGTGGAGCGACATATTCTCTTCTCACGCTGTGTGTATTGAAGATAGGATAATGGAATTTTGACACAAGATAGATTAATATCTAACGAACATTACTGCATCATTAACTCAAAAGTAGCGTTTTTTGAGTTATGACACTCTTCTGGTAAACGAGCGATGGTTAACGAAATTTTCTCCTGGATGGTGGTGTTCGCTCTTAAATTTTATGATCGGCGTTTTTTTCGACAAAGAAACTATTCCATGTTGCCTGTGTTCCAACGAACAAATTCTACTGTGGATGGGCACCTTAACAGATATTAATACACTTTTCAGGATAGTTCATTTTAATGGTCGAGAGTATAAATGTCCGAGTATAACAATTAACAACAATGGCTTTCAAGAAAAAAACATTTTTTTACTGAAAAATTAACTTCTGACCTCAAATGGCGACCTATAGACTACAATCGTTCGCTAAACTTTAATTTTTATTGTTATATACATAGGTACCTTCTATTTTTTAACGGTTTTAAGATTTTAAGACGTTGGTAACATTTAAAACTTGACCTTTTCCCCTTTTTTAGACCCTGTACTTTAAAAAAGTAAAAGGGTCTATTAATTTAGTGCAAATGACAGCTGTGTGTAACAGGCAGAAGGAAGCGTGGTAGACCCCACAAAGTATATATATAGCCATGTCCGTCTGTTCGTCTGTCTGGTGTCCGTATGAACACCTAGATCTTAGCAACTAAAAGAGCCAGAGTCGCCGCTTTTCGGGATTCAGGTTGTCCGATATCTTACGCAGATCAAGTTTGCTTTAGATGTTTAATATTTCGCCTTTTTCCTCCGCGAATTATCAAAACATTACACCTATCTCAAAAATTTTAAAAACTAAAAGCGCCATAGCAGCCACAATAACAAAGATACAGACTTGTAATTTGGCATGAACGTAGTCTATGGTATTCTCCATCAATGCTATTTTATTTTTGATTCGAATAAGAAATTGCGAAGATATGCAAGAGACAATTTTTTCCAAAATGCCTGTATGTGACACTGTAGCCACAATAATAAAGTTACAGACTTGCAATTTAAAATATACGTAGCCTATAGATTTATCCGTCGATGTTGTGAATTACTTTACAAATGGACAAGAAACATCGAAGTTATGTAAGAGACAATTTTTTTTATAAATGTATGTAAGTGCCACTACAGCCACAGTTTAAAAGCTACAAACTTGGGATTTGGCATGTGCGCAGCCTATGCAATATCCATCAATGCTGTGAGTTATATTACCAAAGGAAAAGAAACAGCGAAGATAGCGCAGACAGAGCAGCCACCTATATCTTGAAAACTATAAGAGCTAGAAATATTAATTTTTGGTATTTATGTTCTCCTATGCAACCATCAGATCAAGTTAGCTTGGGTTTTTTGATAACTCCTCTCATCCGCTAACCGAAAAACCAATTTAGAAACAGTTTACAGTTTTAAAGCTCCAGTTTCAAAGCAAAAGATTTGAGATGTGGCATGTAAGTAGTCTATGACAATTCCCATCGATGCTGTTAATTACATTACGATCGGATAAGAAACAGTGGAGAAAACACAAAGCACAGGGTCTCCTACAGTCGGTTGCGTCCCACTGTAGCTCCGTCCTTACTGGTTTTAATAAAGAAGCTTCGGGCTAATAAATACATAATATATGTATATGATGATGCACAATAATTTTGAATATAAGCACTATTTCTTATATGCAATAATTCCTTATATGCAAGTTTGGAGCATATCAAAGGTTATTTTGTTAATAATTGAAATTTTAGAAATCGACTATTCTTTGGCTTCAATTTGAAATGAAAACCAATGCTTAAATTACTTCAATGCTTTTTGTGTTCTGTATCTAATATTTTCCGATTTCTTATTCGTTTAAAACTGAATTTTTTGTTTATGCTTAGTACTCAGCTATGTCGAACTTAAAATCGGCAACATAACTTTAGCTTTGGAAATAAAATAGCTTTGATACATACAATAAAAAAAATTTAGTGACAAATAATAATTGTCTTTCAATCTCAATATTTTATTATTTCTTACATAATGTATAGCATACAATCTTAAAACATAATAGTATTATATAGAAAGAAACAAATTTTATCACACGCCATTATCAATATTCTAAATTTATCTCATATTAAAATTGGTTTTCTACTCTCTACTCTCTACACACAAAATCTTAATGCTTAATTCAACAATGGAGAATGCCATACATGCTAAATTACAAGTATGTAAGTTAACTCAGAGCGTTGAGCTCCATGTATCCGTTAAAGTACATAGCGTTGACACAACAAATACCCAGTCAATGTGTCGCAAAAGCAGCGTTATCGCTGACACAGAGTCGGCTTGCCGTCAACGATTTTTGTAGCTTACGCTTTTTTTAGTTATGCTCTGTATATTTCTTGTATCTATAGTAGAAACGTATCTGTGTAGAAACGAAGCACTGCTCCATAAATATACTGCCCGGGCACTAGCCGTTAACCACATATAACTATGTTGTTTCATTGATGAGCCCCAAGGCCATTGAATAGGAAAGCCAGTTGCTTTCCCAACACAATCATCGTAATCATCAGTGACGAGTCACCTGGATTATCGACGATTTGGATTAGATCCACACATCAGAAAGGCGAAACACATTAATTTGTGGCTTTAAAATTGTGGTTTTTAGACCCTGTACTTTAAAAAAGTAAAGAGGTCTATTAATTTAGTTCAAATGACATATGTGTGTAACACCCAAAGGGAGGCATGGTAAACCCCACAAAGTATACATATCGCTCGTTTACCAGAAGAGTGTCATAACTCAAAAAAGTGCGTTTCGAGATAAACGCGTTTAAAGTTTTCAAGTGCCATGTATCTCCATACAAGGTGGAGCGACATATTCTCTTCTCACGCTGTGAGTATTGAAGATAGGATAATAAAATTTTGACACAACATAGATTAATACCCAACTAACATTATTGCATCATTAACTTAAAAATCGCGTTTTTTGAATTATGACACTCTTCTGGTAAACGAGCGATATATATTTTGACTCAGGGCGACGACCTGAGTTGAAATAGCCATGTCCGTCTGTGTGTCTGTCCGTATAAACACCTAGATCGCACAACTATAAGAGCTAGAGTCACCAATTTTAGGAATTTAGGTTATCCGATGTTGCACGCAGTGCAGTTTCTTTTCTGTGCGAATCATCAAAAAACTACACATACTACCTCAAAGATCTCTAAAACTGTAACCGCCACAGCAACCCCAATAATAAAACTACAGATTTGTAATGTAATGTACGTAGTTTATGGCATTCTCCACCGATACTATACATTTTTTATGATTTAAAAGAGAAATAACACAGATATGCAACAGGCAATTTTTCAAAATGTATGTATAAGTCACTGCAGCCACAATATTAGAACTTGTAATTTGGCATGTCCGTAGCCTATAGAATTATCCATCGATGCCGTGGATTCAAACGTTGGCTAAATAATTACTTAAACAGTAATTACAAATGTTTATATATAATATTTCGTGGAGAAAAACATTTTATATTTCGAATAATAATAAACTATAGTAAATAAATGGTATATTCATAATTATAAGTCATAATAAATACACATAATTGAATTTTGCCAAATCGGCGCTCATTTTGCCATTCACAATCTGCACCTTTCTATAGGCGCTGCCGATTGCCAATTGTTAGACCGATTTTTGCGTTTTGTTCGACCGTTTGCATATATAAATATCAATTACTATTGTTTTTAAATAAATTAAGTTATACGGGCGATCGCGCAACGCGAGCTGTGGCACAGGGTATAAGACAGTCTGGCTTGTTTATTTAATAAATAGACTCAATAATATATGTTAATACAATATAGATTAATATAATATAAAATATTAGGTTGTTTGGTAATGACATACCGGTTTCTTTATTGATTTTTGACGATTTTTATTTTTTTTTATTTTTTTTAGTTGCAGCTCCTCTGCGATGGTTCTAATAGTCACATGACGATATCGATCCACTATTTCCATGATTTTATCCGTATCAACGGTCACTGGTCGTCCGGAAGGCTTGGGTGTTTCGGTATCAAAATTACCACTTCGGAATGGTCTAAACCACTGTTCGGCAGTTTGAATCGAAAGTTTGTTATCTCCTAAGACAGCAATAATCTGTCTGCGAGATTCCGCAGCAGTTTTTCCTTGTGCGGAATAAAATTTCAAAATTGCCCGAATTTCTGCGTTTGTGAACTCCATTTCAATCAATTGTAATTTAACGTGGAAGCTCATGTAAACAAACTATATGTCATTTTAAAGGTGTTGCCAATACCTTTCAAACGATATACAGCATGCCAGATACGATTATATTTGACTTCACAAGCGAAGCGCGAAATTTGAATGTAAAAACCGGTATGTCATTACCAAACAACCTAATAATATATTAATGTAATATACAATAATCAAATATATTACTAAAAAATATATTATATATTATATTATGTACATATGTATATGAATATTGTATATATTAATCAATCTAATTATTCCCATTTGTCTTCATGCTTTGGCATGATATCCATAGAACACTCATATTCTCCCAATGTTAATTTAATGTTTTTTTATTCCTATATAAATTTATATTTAGTGCAGAAATTAAAAGTATTAAGTATCAGATTCCATCATTATTGAGCGGCCCATCCAAATCAACCTGAAGAATTTAAACAAAAACCAAACAATGTATATGGAAATATTTTGTGGCTGTACAGTAGATACTATCAACAAATAAATGTTGTCGGTTATTATTTCATTTAACTATTTCATTTTAATTAAGTTTATACTTTAATTCTATCGGATATCTCTATGTCGTTGTCTATATCATGAGTATTCCCATGATTTGCTACATTCCGTATATAACACTGGTCGACAAGTTTTAATGATGGTGCAGGTTTAAGAGGTTTGTTATTCGATCCTGAAGTGTTTTCGAACGCTCAGTAACCATACATTCTCCAGTTATCCCAGATATCTGGCAATTTCAAGTGGGGTAATTTTCTTATATGTTAAATAATATTTTGCTGTCGGTTTTTGAACTCAGCATTCCAAACTCAGAATCGGATATCAAACCTTTTAGGTCCGCACCTTCATTCAAAATTTATTTACGTGGAGGTTATTAAATGAATTCCTTCTTATTTCAAATAAATTTTTCTTTCGTATCAACCTTTCTAGTGGAAAAATATCAGTAAACTCTTAACATAATCATTATTTAATGCATGATCCAGTGTTTTTAATACATTTTCTTTTTGTTATTCCATTTACTTTTCTTTTTTGCATATATGTATAATTTATTGGTTTATTCATTAAACGCTCATATTTATTCGTATTAAAATAATCACAAATAATTAATTTTTTATGTAAACTATTTTTTTTGTGATTTAAGGTTTGAAGCCAAAATAAAAACATTACGTTTTAACCAGTTAAAAAAAACTTTCCAAAAAACCGATCATTATATTATAAATGCAAGTTTTACAAATTTTCAACAAATTTTTAAGTAGAATAAGTTTATTTGGTTGAATGGTTATCCATACTTGCATCTCAGTTCTGTCACTATGTTTGGATTTTTGTTTGCATGCTTCATGTTACAAATATCAAATGTAATATCCATACCAGATATTCTACAATCTATATTATCTGTAAAAAAAAAAGTTACTTCCCAATTAAATAGTTATATGTATGAATGTGCACAGTTGCGACAAGCTTCACCACTGCAATATTTGTCTCACTTGGTTATCCATTTCTTTTTTTTCTCTACCTGTATACCTCTGTTTTTACCTACATATATCTCTCGTTGTCTCACTTTTTAATTTTTTATACTTTCATTCTCAATATCTTGTTATTTCGCATGTTTATACAATTTCTAATTATAGTGCTACGGAAGGCGCTGACTCACATCCAGCATCGGGCGGCGGAACACCCACTGGCGATGAGGGCCAAATAGGACAGGGTAAGGGCGATGAAGTAAAAAGTACGTGTCACAGTGAAATTGGTAATGAAAGACAAAAAAATGCTATTCTTTTTTCACAAACCTAATAAATCTAGATTACATGTTATTGAAAGCGGTGACAGGTTACTAATCAGTAGTAAAACTCGTAGTTGGTTTTATGATTCAATTATAATTTTTATACCCTGTACCCATTACAAAGGGTAAAAACAGGATGTATAATATGATGTGCCAATGTATGAAATAGGCGAAAGGAGGCGTGGCTGATCCCATGAAGTATAATATTCATGATAAGGGCGACGAGCTGAGACGAATCGACCCAGTCTGTCTTTCTATCCGTCTGTCTGCATGAACGCTGAGATCTCGGAATTTATAAGTTATAAAGCCATTTTTATTATGTATGTAGGTGTGCACAACATGCAGATAAAGTTTTTATTTCTAATGTTGGATGTCACACCAACTTAAGATCAAAATCAATAAAATCATACATAACAAGCTTAATATTGAACATAAAAAGGTTAATGCCTAGCGTTATATTGAATGTAGAAGGTTGTTATGCAGAATATATACTTTCTTGCGCTTTGGCAGTGCGACCATTAAAGCACGGCACACACAAAAAAGTACAAAGAAGCATTGAAATGCATAGCAATGCTTCTTCGTACTTATTTTGTATTCTACAGTCGGGCGCGTCCGACTGATCTGCTTCACCAGCCTGGTCCAAGACTCTGTACTTTAAAAAGTACAAAAAGGTCAATTAAGTTTATACAATTGAAAAACGTAAGTAACACCCAGAAGGCGGCTTGGTAGACCCGAAACAGTAAATATATAACAGTATTGCCCAAACGTTGCTTGTGGTCAGACCACGCATCAACACACACAAATAAAAATACCAATACTTAGACGCAAGCATTTTGTATACCCTGTACCCATTGAAAAATGGGAAATACTGGGTTATTAACTTTGTCAGGATGTATGTAACAGGCAGAAGGAGGCGTGGTAGACCCCACAAAGTATATATCGCTCGTTTACCAGATACACGCGTTTAAAGTTTTCAAGCGCCGTGTATCTCCATACAAGGTAGAGCGACATATTCTCTTCTCACGCTGTGGGTATTGAAGATAGGATAATGAAATTTTGACACAAGATAGATTAACCCTCTAACGGGCAAACTCGAAAAATTGGTCGTACGAAGTTGGGATTTTTTTTTTGTGGTAAATATTGTCTACAAAAGCTTAGGTTTTGAATTTCATCCAAAAATATTGATTAGAACGCCCGCCAGGTGGAAATAACTTTTGACCGTCTACAGACGGTCTTGCCGGGCTGAGCGTAAAAAATCGCGACTGCGCTGCCTGCGCTGGCTGCGCTGCTTGCGAGTGCACAGTCGCTCCCATATATACTTCGAGTAGAGATATCGTTATGAAACTTTCACCAAAAATCTAAAAAAATAATTTAAATATATTATAAAAAAATTGGCCACATCGGCTGACTATAACCTATAGCTCCCATAGAACCCTCTAACGAGCAAACCCGAAGTAGATTGGACAAGTTTAAATATTTTATTTTTTTTTGTGGAAAAACTACTTTTGTCAAGGGGTATTTTTTTCTGAGTTTTTTTTAAATTTTTAAGTTCAGACGATGATTGTAATTGAACGCGTGGGTGAAATGTGGTTAAATATACCTTAAAAGAACGTAAATTTAAACTTAAAGATATATCAATTTATTTTGATTCAAAAAAGTCAACAGTTTGATCACTGGACGCCAAAAACTGGAGACCGTCTGTAGACGGTCTTACCCGTTAGAGGGTTAATATCCAACGAACATTACTGCATCATTAACTCAAAAATCGCGTTATTTGAGTTATGAAACTCTTCTGGTAAACGAGCGATATATTCTTGATCAGGAGGACGATCCGAGTTGATTTAGCCCTGTCTGTCCGTCTGACCGTCTGTCCGTCTGTATTAAACGCGTCGACCTCAGCAACTATAAGTTTATTTAATTTTTTGGATGCCACGCCCCTATCGCGAGCAATGGCCATAAATATAATACATTGACCAATTTAATACATATAAATCTATCTAAATTTTTTCTACGAACTGTGGAGATGATTAATATCTACCAATTCTGCAAATTTCAAATAAATCGGTCCATTATTAAAAGAATTATGTTTCATTAAAGATATTTGTTTTTTTTTTTTAATTTAATTTTGATGTATATGTTTGTAGTAGTAGGCTATGCTACATATACTAATATCTCGATATACCATTGGCCTCCACGTGGTGTTCCCTGGGTATCGATTATATTTATTAATCGTTAGCTGATTCGAGCGGCTAAATAATATAAATAAAATATTTTTATTCAACATAGAAAGTTGATATTCGGAATATAAATTGAATTAGATTCAAAATATATTTTAAATAGAATACTGTACCAGCAAGGCTGATCTTTGGTACAGTGTATAAAACAGTCGGGCTTGTTTTAATTTACTGCACTGAAAAAAATTGAGTGAATGTTTTCAATGAAATGGCCAAATGGAAATGGAAAGATAAACATTTTTATTTTAATCAAAAATAAATATCAACTTAAAATCCACACAACAAATTATTTATGTCACGATGTCGCACATTCTGATCGAAATGAAAAAACAGAATTAATTTTTCTCAATTTAGTAGGCAACCCAACAACAATTCACATGGGATTCCAAGAATTTGTGTGTGAAGCACCGACGATATGTCGCGGCATCGGCAGCAAATGTGTGGAATGAGAAAAAATACACGCAATTGTTTTTGTAATGTGCTTTGCATACGAGACAGAGCGCTGACATATACGAGCTTGCTTAACGGATAAGAAAGAGCAATTCCAAATACAAAAGAGCTACGAGAGCAACTGATATACATACATATGTATCTTGACGCAGGACGGCGAGTTGATATAGCCATGTCCGTATGTCTGTTGTTCGTATAAACACCAAGAGATCGCAAACTAAGTTTAAAAACTAGAGTCACCATATTGGGTATTTAGGTTGCTGTACGCTGATCTAGTTTGTTTTAGAATTTTTATACCTGCCTCCCTTTTACAGCTTACCCCGAAAAATACAGCTGTCACGAATTTAGGGTTACAGACTTTTCATTTCGCATATACATACTATGTAGCCTATGGCCTTTCTTCATCGATGCTGTGAATTTCATTTGATCGGATAAGAAACAGCGAAGATATGCAAGAGGCAATATGCTGGAATGGTCAGGGGAAGGGTGTATTTAAAATGCATACATTTAGGGAGCGACTGTATGTGCATAAGCACAAAGACAGGGTCTTTCCTGCTGCGCGTCGTTTATTTTATACAAATTTTAAATTATATTTAAAATATGGGGTGCAGAGTTTTTTTAATTTGGTCGTGTCCGACTGATCGCCTACGTCATTACCGGTTATTAATTACATTATTAATAGATAATTCTTTTTATATGCTAACCTAATCAAAATATTTATCCGATAGTTACCACAAAAGTAACACAACAGGCCAAACACTTTGGCTCATTTTTGTCTTCGGCTATTAGCAAGGCGGGTAGCAAGATCAAAGAAACTGTTAAGGATAATGTGAGTGAAAGTCTAAAAACTACATTTTTATAAATCCAGTTGTAATTATTATTACTTTTTATTTAGACAATTCTTGATTCATTCAACAAGGAGCAAGAGGCATTCATCAAAGGTCAAAGTGGAGCTGGAAATGGTGCCGCCCCCTGGATTGGCCATGCCAATGAATCAAAGATTAAAGAAGAGATTTTGGGACTATCACAAGATCGGCGTAACTTTGTGCGTGCACCGCCAGCAGGTGTTGACTTTGAGTTTAGCTACGACACCGCATATCCTACTGCCATAGCCATTATGAGCGAGGATAAAGCACTTGAAACGATGCGTTTCGAATTGGTGCCCAAGATGTAAGTCGTAATATATTTAAGCTTGTACAAATTAAAATTGATTTTAACTTGCATAGCATTACTGAGGAAAATTTCTGGCGAAATTACTTTTATCGAGTTTCGCTAATCATTCAGGCTGCCGAACTGGGTACCCTAGGAGCTGATGGTGTTGGTCAGGCCTCTAGCGGTGAAGATGGTAAGTTTATTGTCTTTAAAATTTAAGCAGATTAATTAAACGGAAACCCAAAGAACCCTATACAGGCGCACAAGCAGGCCAAGTGTTTAAACTCATTTCGATTGCCACTATATCCATTTCTCTATAAACAGCTTCTTTCGCTTTATCACTCTATTTTCCTGTCTCTGTCCTTCTCAATCAAGCTGTATACATCTTTTTATTTTTGTAATCTTTCACCCAAACGCCTGTTTTACCATAATTTTCAACTAGTTCTATTTACTGAGCACATGCAGCCAACTTTTAGTTTTATCGTTATGACTTTCGGCTAGTTTCTGTACTGCAAATGGCTAATAGTATGCTCTAAATCTTAAATTAAAGTTCCGTTTTGGTTCAATTTGATCCGATTAAGTTTCCCTTGATCTTAATATTAATTTGTGACCATCTAACGACTTGTATTTTCTCCACGATTTGCGTTTTGTCATTTTTGCATTTCATGTCTAGAATTTTATCGATACACATCAATTGAAATCAATATTTATTTCCTGTATCCTTCGAATGTCATTCACTTAATGGTTCTTTTTATTTATTATTTATTTAAGTTACTTATATTCGGTCTAATAAATTTCTTATTGTATTTTTATTTTTGATATCTTTTCATGTAATTATGATTTTAAATATTAAAACACTACCTAAACAAATATGTACATACCTTAAAAAACTCAACTGTGGTGATTTATATTTGAATTAAATTAAATTAGTCAACAAAACTAAAAAAAAACAAAATGAAAATAATCAAAATACCGATGAAAACAAGAGCTTTGACACATATAAAACAAATCACAATATCAAATCACAAAAAACTAGTGTCTCTGGCGAGCCGAAGCCTTTCATTGAGAGTAAAAATAACGATGTACCTAAGGTCACAAATAAGAAAACTGTCGCTCAAAAAATCTCCGAATCCGAATTTGTATCGGATGAATTTCAAACATCTAATGATACCGATTTGGCTGAAATTAAAGATGGTATGCGCAGACTGGGTATCGATAGTATAACCCAACAGGCGCTTATTGAAATGAATGGTAAGAAACGTTTGTTTTCAATATCCTATTGGCTATTTTTAAGTTAGTTAGTTGTACAATATAATGTCGTTAATTGCACATTTAAAATAATTACATATCAAAGTAATATCCCAAATCTTAAAAATAAAATGTAATTTAATTGCGTGCAGTTATCGATGTTATTATACTGTACATATCGCTCATTTACTTGAAGTGTCATAACTGAAATACCGCGATTTTTGAGTTCAATATGCAGAAATGTTCGTTGGTTAATTATCTATGTTGTTTCATTATCCTATCTTGAATACACAGAGCTTGAGAAGAGAATATGTCGTTCTGTTTTTCGTGAAGATACAGGGCTCTTGAAAACTTTATACGCGTTTATCTCTAAACGCCCTTTTTAAACCATTTACTTTAAAAAAGTAAACAGGGTCTATTAACTTAGTGCTAAGAGGAAATGTGTGTAACACCCAGAAGGAGGCGTGGCAGACCCCTCAAAGTATATAAGTACATATATTCTTGATCATGACGACAAGCCAAAGTCGATATAGCCATGTCCGTCTGTCTGTCTGTCTGTCCGTCTGTATGAACACCTAGATCTCAGCAACTATAAGAGCTAGAGACAACATATTCGGGATTTGGATTCTCCTAATCAGTAAGCAGCACGAGTTTTTTTTAGATTTTGAATACCTCCCCCCTTCCCCAACAAATAGCAAAAAGCTACTGTACCCACAGTTTTAAAGCTATTGATTTGTAATTTGGTATGTGGCTATATGACATTTTCTATCGACGCTGTGAATTTCATTTTATTGGATAATAAACAGCGAACATATGCCACAGACAATTTGTCACACTAGGCAGAGGGTGGTGTGCCTTGCATACGCGAGTAGCTTAGTGTGCGTGATGATTGTCTGATTGTGTTTGTAAGTACATATCGCTCGTTTACCAGAATAGTGTCATAATTCAAAAAAGTGCGTTTCGAGATAAACGCGTTTAAAGTTTTCAAGCGCCGTGTATCTCCAAACAAGGTGGAGCGACATATTCTCTTCTCACGCTGTGTGTATTGAAGATAGGATAATGAAATTTTGACACAAAATAGATTAATATCCAACGAACATTACTGCATCATTAACTCAAAAATCGCGTTTTTTGAGTTATGCCACTCTTCTGGTAAACAGGCGATATACTCAAAGGGTCTTCTACTGTCGGTTACGTGCGACTGTAGGCTTCCGTTTATCTGATCTGCCCCGTCCATATATTTTAAAGTAAATGAGCGATTTGAATAGTTTATTTGTTTGATGAACTATTTTATCTGCAGGTAGTTTCGATGATTTTTTAAAAACTATTTTAACCGATTTATCTATTTTTTAAATACGAACAGTTGACTTAAATTGAATATATTTTTTATTTCCGGTAACATTTGAATGTTATGTCTATCGAGTGTTAAAAAATAAATTAACCATTAATTCGTTTAAAGAAGAGTATATTATTATATATATATATTAGTATATTACATTATTCATTTCAGCGTAACACTTCTAATAATACAAAAAGTTGTACAAGATCACCTTTCTATCGCCCATAAATCAAGATACATAATATAGAAAGAACGTTTTACAAGTTTGCAATTTACGAGTGCGAAAAGGACAATGTATCAGTTTTTGTTAATTAAAAGCTCTTTTTGAGAGGGATAAAGCAAAACAATCTCTTTAAATTCGTATAACCATTTATTTGTAATTAATATATTTTATTTTGTTATATATTTTACAAAATTTTTCTTCAACTACAAACCATATGGTTTCTATTTTTATAAGTTTGGTATTATTCTTTGTTATTACACGATTAACTCAAATTATTTACATACATTTTAAGTTTAATTCCTATATTCCATTAAGGCATACATATGTACATGCATACATAAAACCTAAATGCGACCTCGTCATTGAATATATACAAAAAAATGAGATAAACGTTGCTAACTACTCGGCAAGCTTAGAAATATATTTTCGTTAAATTGCGTACTATCGTCAAACAATTCATATATATTTCAAACAGCATTGGTCATTTTGTCTCTGCTGTAGATTAATACTTTCAAGTACCATTTATTTATTAGCATTCTTGTCATTAACCAGCACCAATTGAATACAAAATAGCAATGTTTGTGTACATTTCTTTTTTAAATCTTATAGAAGAAGAAATTACATTAACAAAAAACAAACAAAAAATGTGTGTACAAAGCAAAATGAAAAACCAAACTATTCTCTTTTTCTCCTCTTCTCTGTTTCTTTCTTTTGTTTAAATTACATTTTTTACCATAATCGTTTTTTATTGTTAATCTAATAACATTAACAATCTTTACAAAGCTCTGACCTTTAATTATTAACTTGATCGAAATAATATGTACTACATATGTATGAATATACATACATGATAGCAACCACAATTGTCAATAAATGTGTGGTTAAAAACGGTTTTACTATAAATTACTTATATAATCTAGTAAAAATATAATAATGCATTAGATAATTACAAGTAAGTGGCAATTTATAACTATCGTCATAAACTAACAGATTGTCGGCATTATTTCCAATTATTTATTCAAATAAAGAAAACAAATTATCAAAAATTAACAAAACAACATTGATTAACTAGCCACAAATCAATATCAAATAAGTTGAGTATAATAAAATATGATTCAATTTCTAACTTTAATTTTAAAACATATTTAACGTATATTGT
Source organism: Hypselothyrea guttata (assembly GCA_035045125.1). Lineage (NCBI taxonomy): Eukaryota > Metazoa > Arthropoda > Insecta > Diptera > Drosophilidae > Hypselothyrea > Hypselothyrea guttata. The sequence goes on from JAWNNJ010002080.1 coordinate 145,481, forward strand.
TTTATTTTATTCAATTTTTATAATTTGCTAAGAAAATAAATTATTTCAAGTTGTACAACTTTTTTCTAAATTTAATTTGACTATGTTTTTGAAGTTTTCCAGTCTAATTTAATTTGTATATACATAGGTATAGCCAAAACAAGTTGCGCTTTCCTTTACTATCCATAAAAATTTCCCACGAATCACTAAGCTAAAGAGACAATTTAGAAAATTATCCAAAAAATAAAATTATATTATATTGAATTAAATACATTTAACGTTTATATTTTTCATGTACTTCATGATTTATTCTTAAATCATCTTGCAGAAGATTAAATGGATAAACGCTAAATTAACAAAAAAAAAAAACAAAAACAAAAAAGTAAAACAAAAACTATAAAGAAACCATAACACTAAAATTAACAAGACATACCGAAACGCAAACAAAATTTGCCCACATGACATGACACTAAAATATAATTATATTAAAAACTTAATACAACAAAACAAACCTAATTATATACAAATGTATATATATAGCCACAAATATAATATATATATATATATTTATATATATTTATATATTATATTCACATATAAAATTTAAACCAAATACATCGTTTAAAAATTATAAAGAATATACAAAAAACAACAATAACAATGTTACTTAACAAAAACTATGTTACTGAAAACAAAATTTTGTGTGGTAAGTGAGAATTTGTTGGTTTTAACGATTCAAATATACTCAAAATAAATTGCGTTGTGTTTTCTTTTTTTGAATTGCTTGCAATAAAGTTGTCAATCGAAACTATATTTGGTTTATTATGATGATGGTTCATAGACAACAGATATATTATTTTAACTTTTCTTTGCTCCATATATTTTACATATATATATTCAGGGTGCGCCATATTTTATATCGTAAACATTGAATAAATTTAAAAATAGGCTGCATATTTCCCAAAAGGGGGTATTTTACTATGTAGCCATGGCATGGGTAAAATAGGGATTGATATGCTATGCAAACGTACGTAACAGGCAGAAGACGACGTGTCAGTTTTGGTACTACTATTAGCTGGCAAAAAGTGAAAGCTGCACAATATGGCAGTTCCATAATCATCTTTGGATTGATTAAATTGCAACCTGGAGACCTATGTGGTAGTTGCTCGTTTACAATTTTTGTGATATTTTGTCGAAATTCTATTGGTTTATAGAGAGATGGAGCGTCGCTTTTTGTCAAAAGTAGTACAGTTGCGTATGTTGATGGATTAGGCTGAAACACATTTTAAAGGTGGGTAGCGAATGTGTCACCTCTGTCTTCATCGTTGCGGCCCAGTCTCCTGCAGAATTCGGTATAGCCGATACAGTTACTCTCGGTGAGCTTAGTGTTGAGTGAGCTCTCCACAGATGGTGGTTTGTTTGTAGCGATGATTGGCATCTTCTTATTGTTGTTTAAGGGTCTCTATGAGTCTACGAGTGGTATCTTTAAACCCTGGACTAGAGCTGGGTTTCGAATCGCTCAATTGATTTTTTTCTCGGTGTTTAAATCGATATTTTTTGTTGGCAATCAGTTTTGCGATTTCATATGAAACAAAATGTTACGCGCCTCAAATGAACAAGATGTGAACAATTGTTGTACACTAAGCGTATAATCGGTAGCAAAAAGTACAGTGTATTCCATCCGACTGATGTGCTCCGTCCTTACTAGTTATACCCTAAACCCATTGAAAAATTGGGAAAAACAGGGTTAATAACGTTGTGCGAATGTATGTATCAGGCAGAAGAAGGCGTGGCAGACCCCTTTATTGATCAGGATGAAGAGCTAAGTCGGTAAAGCCCTGTCTGTCCGTCTGTCTGTATGAACGCGTCTATTTTGAAAACTATAAAAGCTAGAGCTGCCGTTTACCCCCCCTTTACGCCCAAAAATCAATAAAACCCACAAACCCTCGTATTTTTTAACACATAAAGTAGAATAACAAGTGTAATATTGAACATAGAATGTTGTTATTCGAAATATATACTGTCTTGTATAATATTTAATTATCCTAAAAAACACATTGAAGTCGGTTAATAAACACAGAAAATTTAAGCTGAGCAATATTGCATGCGTTGCAACGCACGCACCTTGGCAGCGCAGCCATTGAAGTGCGCCAGACGTAAAAAAGTTAGAAGAAGAAGCACTGCTGCTACGCTTCGTGTGACAGTTTTATAAAATCATATTAAAAATACTGGGTACAGTGTATTCTGCAGTATATAGAAGACCCTGTACTTTGTTTTTTCTTTGCTGTTTTTTATCCGATCGTAATGTAATTCACAGCACCGGTGGAGATTGTCGTAGACTACGTACCTGCCATATCCTAAATCATTAGCTGTAAAATTGTTACTTTAAACTGAAACATGTACATTATTGTGCCTACTATGGCGTTTATAGTTTTCGAGATCTTTGAGGTAGGTGTAGTTTTTATATCCTGTCAGAATGTATGTAACAGGCAGAAAGAGTCGTCGCAGACCCCACAAACTATATATATCTTGATCAGAAAGACGAGCTGAGTCGATTAAGCCCTGTCTGTCTGTCTGTCCGTCTGTCCGTCTGTGTGTTTGTATGAACGCGTTGATTTCGGAAACTACAAAAGCTAGAGCTGCCAATTTTTACATGTAGGTTGATAAATAACATACGCAGATCAAGTTTATTTCAAATCTTGAATGCCACGCCCCTGCCGCCCACAATGAATGAAATAAAATACATTCGCCTATTTAAGAGACACTAAGCTATTGACATTAATTCTGTTTTCAGTAGTTGGTAGGTCTATATCATACGCAGATGAAGCTTTGTTCAAATTTTGGATGCCACGCCCCTTTTACGCCTTAATCGAAAAAAAAGTATAACAAGCGTAATATTGAACATAGAATGTTGTTATTTGGAATATATGCTCTCTTTCATTATATTTAACTATCTTGAAAAGCGCATTGAAATCGGTTGATAAACACAGGAGTTATTAGCGAAACAATATTGCAGGCAACTCGCCGCCTCTAGCAGCGCGACCGTTAATGCTGGCACACATACCGAAGTACGAAGAAGAATTGCTGATACGTTGTATGACATATAAAATTTATATAAAATCAGTCCGACTGATCTGCCCCGTCTGACTGATCTGCCCTGTCCAAATTTTGTTTCAATAAAAATCGTTTAAAATCAAAATCTGGCCAAATACGAGATATCGATTTTTTAACATAAAAAGTTGAATAATAAGCGTAATATTAAACATAGAATGTTGTTATTCAGAACATATCGCTCGTTTACCAGAAGAGTGTCATAACTCAAAAAACGTGATTTTTGAGTTAATGATGCAGTAATGTTCGTTGGATATTAATCTATCTTGTGTCAAAATTTCATTATCCTATCTTCAACACACACAGTGTGAGAAGAGAATATGTCGCTCCACCTTGTATGGGAGATACACGGCGCTTGAAAACTTTAAACGCGTTTATCTCGAAACGAACTTTTTTGAGTTATGACACTCTTCTGGTAAACGAGCGATATACTCTCTTGTATTATATTCAACTATCCTGAAAAGCGGATTAATAAACACAGGAGATATAAGCTTCACAATAATTGAACTTAGAAGTTCAAAAACAAGCATAATATTAAACATAGAATGTTGATATTTGGTATATATACTCTATTTTGTTATATTCAACTATTCTGAAAAGCGCATTGAAATCGGTTAATAAACAAAGTAGAGGTATTCTATAGTCGGGCCCGTCTGACTGATCTGCCCCGTCCATATTTTTACTTTTTTTTAAGTAAAGGGTCTAATGAGAAACAATATTTAAAATGGTGAAATTGGTAATAATGTTGTATCGACCCATTTGCGGGCGTTTTTAAATTTATAAACGAAATCGGCCTTTTTATAGTACTCAAGACAGAGCCCCACACTTGCCGTGTAATACTTGCATCTTGAAACATGCGAACCTTCTTCTACCCACAGAGAGATTATGCCAAACATACATTACGCAATGAAAATAGGGTATTAGACCGTTTTGGACCGTGTTTGAAAAATGCTTAGCGTGCGTGTTAGAGATTTTTCATTTTCGTGCCGTGGTGGAAAATTATGAAAAATTCCATGCCCATCTCTACCGTACGGTGATCGAAATACATCTTATCCTTCTCCCTCTAAACCCATAAAATTACAGAAGTCACCCAGATCTAAAACTATAAAATTTAGGAACATCTTTTTTGACCATTTACTTTAAAAAAGTAAAAAAGGTCTATTAACTGAGTGCAAAGAGGAAAATTAAGCAGTACGAGTTTGTTTTTGATTTTAGCTACCTTTCACCCTTCCTCAGCAAATCGCAAGAAACCGCACCTACCTCATAGTTTTCAAACACTTTTAGCACAAAAGCAGCCGCATATTAAAGCTACAGACTTGTTATTTGGCATCTACGTAGCCTTTGTCATTATCCACCATCATTATCCATCTGTAAATTTAAATACGATCGGATAATAAACAGCGAAGATATGCCACATTAATTATGCGACACTAAGCCATGCATACCCGCGTAGATGGGTGTGTGTGCCTCTGATTATGTTTGTATGTACATATACTCAAGACTCTCCTACAGTCGGTTACGTCCGATTGTAGCATTCCGTAAGACTGATCCGCCCCGTCCATATTTAGACGCTTTACCTTAAACAAGTAAAAAGGGGTTTAGGTTCTCCTATTCAGTAAGCAGCTCAAGTTTATTTTAGATTTTGGATACCTTCCGCCCTACCCCCGCAAATCGCAAAAAGCTACTGTAGCCACAGTTTTAAAGTTATAGACTTGTAATGCTTGTTGCTTATAGCATTTTCTATCGACGCTGTGAATGTCGATACGATCGGATAAGAAACAGTCTAGATATGCCACAGATAGTTAGCCACACTAGGCTGAGAAGGGGTGGTGTGTCAGCATATGCGCGTAGTTTCGTGCGTGTGCCTCTGATTGTGTTTGTATGTACATATAGACAAAGTAAAGGGTCTCCTACTGTCGGTTACGTCCGACTGTAGTCTCCGTCCCACTGATCTGCCCCGTCCAAATATTTTGGTATTGAGATTCTCCTAAGCAGATGAAGTTTGTTTGATGTTTATATACACCCCTACTTATGTAATTAAAGGCATTTCCTATGAATGCTGCGCATTACATTATCGGATAAGAATGAACGGTGATATGCAACAGACAGAGAGGTTGGTTTTTGATATTTAAACATGGCGCACCTATATTTACATATATATACAGTATTAATTGGACATCCAGGATAAAACTGTGTGTAAATTACCATGTGCAATTTATTTGTTCTAAATTCTTTACGTTTAGTTTTGGTTTTGGTATATATATATATATGTATAAATATATATATATATTTATATATGTATTATGTATACAATATATAATAATGTAATATATAATATATAATATATATATATATATATAATATAATATATAATATATATATAATATACATTTTTGTATATGTACATTATACTATACACATTGTATATAATTGCTTATATTCGTAAACTTATTCGTATTTTTATTGGTATTTCGTTGATTTTATTTTGCTATATTCGGCATGCTTAATCTGATAGTATACACTTGCTATAGTATATGAATTGGATAAAATTTTTTATCTTTAGAACCATTTTCACATGTTGAATTGCGCCCAAATAATAAAATAAAAAGTATTAGGCTGGGTATTCTTCTGTCGGTTGAGTCCGACTGTAGCCCTTGCTACTCGTTACACTTTTTATTTGTTTAATGCACCTTCACATATTCATATTCGTGGTAGATTGCTTTCTTTTCGGCCTACTTCACAGACTTCCATGTCGCTATTCCGCTTATAATCCCGATTTTGCAACCCCTAGCGTACCGTTTCCGCTCTCGGTGTCTTTTACGTTCCTCGTCGCTCAACCCGCACATTTAAGTTTCCATTAAAGTTTCCATGAGCAGCGGAGTAGAGCTGGGCTTCGATTCGATTTAACCGAAATACAGGGTTGTTAACTTTGTCAGGATGTATGTAACAGGCAGAAGGAGGCGTGGTAGACCCCACAAAGTATATATATTCTTGATCAGGAGGACGAGCCGAGTTGGTTTAGCCTTGTCTGGCTGTCTGCCCGTCTGTCCATCTGTATGAACGCGTTCATTTCAACAACTAGTATTATAGGTAGAGTTTTGGTCATTTTTGAAAGGTATATACCATACGCAGAATAAATTTATTCAAAATTTTGGATGCCACGCCCCTACCGCGAGCAATGGATATAGATAAAATACATTGACCAATTTAAGACATATAAATCTATCTAAGAATTTTGGAGATGATTAATATCTAAAAATTTCATTTAAATTGGTTTATTATTAAAAGAATTAAATTATGATTAATCAACAAATTTTTTTTTTTTTTTAATTTTTTTACATTAATTTTTATGTATATGTAAGTACTAGTGGTCTATGCTACATATGATAATATCCCGATATACCATTCACACTATACTATACACAAAAGCTCAAACTCTGGTAAACATGTACAAATATTATTTATTTATATTATATTTATTTATTTATTTATTTAAGAGCCGACTAAGACCAGTCAGCCAAGAAAAAAAATATTACAAATTAAAATTAAGAATAATAAAATTAAAATTAAAAAATTCAATTTAATATAAGAAAATAAGAAATTCTGGGGGATGAATAAGTTAAAAAAATAAAAGAAAAATAAAAAATCTCGCGGGCTAGCGCCCGCAAGACATGACAGTCGGGCAAGCCCGACTGTCTTATACCCTGTACCAAAGATCAGCCTTGCTAGTACAGTATTTTATTTAAAATATATTTTGAATCTAATGTATGGCCATTATTCGCGGTAGGTGCATGCCATCCAAAAATTGAAATAAACTTGTTCTGCGTATTGTATACACCTTTAAAAAACTACCAAAACGGCTGCTCTAGCTATTATAGTTGCTGAGATATACCCGTTCGAATTGGTCAATGTATTGTATTTATGGCCATTGTTCGCGGTAGGGGCGTGGTATCCAAAATTTGGAATAAACTTGTTCTGCGTATGGTATACACCTTTCAAAAATGACCAAAACGGCTGCTCTAGCTCTTATAGTTGCTGAGATATACGCGTTCAAATTGGTTAATGTATTGTATTTATGGCCATTGTTCGCGGTAGGGACGTGGTATCCAAAATTTGGAATAAACTTGATCTGCGTATGGTATACACCTTTCAAAAATGACCAAAACGGCTGCTCTAGCTCTTATAGTTGCTGAGATCGACGCGTTCATACAGACGGACAGACGGACAGACGGACAGACGGACAGACAGACAAGGCTAAATCAACTCGTCTTGTCCTCCTGATCAAGAATATATATACTTTGTGGGGTCTACCACGCCTCCTTCTGCCTGTTACATACATTCTGACAAAGTTATTAACCCTGTTTTTCCCATTTTTCAAATGGGCACAGGGTATAAAAAGAAAAATAAAGGTCCAGCATTTGCTGCGAGGATATGGGAAAACCCAGAAAAACCCAATCAGACCAAGATTTGTGGTTAGTTGTGTTAAACAAATATACAAATCTACATTGATTAAGATGAAATGTTAGAATGAGTTAGATATTGTAGGATAACGAATTTAATAGAAGGTAGAGAGAGTTCAGAATATATTAATTTATAATGTGCGTTATAACTAGAGCATAAAACCCGGAAATTATTGTGCATAGCATAATCAGTGGTGCATACAGGAAGAAAAATAGGTTGAAAGTAGGCCTACAAGGAATTGAAAAACTAATTTGATTCAAAAGGGCAGGGGAGTCTACTTCACCTAAAATCAACTTATGAAGAAATAAAACACCTAAAACAGTCCTACGATTAGATGAAGACGGAAGATTAATAAGAAGTAATCTTGCAGAATAAGGTGGTAAGCGAAGATTAGGATCCCAATTTAATCCTCGAAGAGCAAATAAAAGGAATTGTTTCTGAACTGATTCTATCCTATCTTGATACACTCTATGCTGGGGACACCAAACACATGAGCAGTATTCAAGAATGGGACGTACTAGAGAGGTATACAAAAGTTTGGTAAAATAAGGGTCATTGAATTCTTTAGACCAGCGTTTAATGAATCCAAGTACACCCTTGGCCTTGCTTATAATAGCAGAAATATGTAGCGTAAATCTTAATTTAGGATCAAATATTACTCCAAGGTCATGAAGAGATGAAATGCGTTGCAATGGAACATTATCTATCGTATATATTGCAGAAAAGTGGGAAATTCTAGAAAAGCTCATAAAAACACATTTATTTTATTTAAAAGAAGATTATTTAACATACACCACCGGTGCATGGAATTGAGGAAGGTCATTAATAAACAAAGTGAACAATAGAGGACCTAGGCTACCTTGTGGAACACCAGAGGACACGCAAATATGCTTAGAAGTATGGCTTCTAAGCAAAACTCTTTGAGTCCTGTCCTTTAAATAGGATGAAATCCATATAGTAAGAAAAGAAGGAAAACCCATTAAGTCAAGCTTATGTAAAAGGAGATCATGATTGACTGAGTCAAGTCAGTATACACAACATCAGTCTGCATCTTTTTAAGGAATGCAATATTAACCATTGAGCTAAATTATAGCAAGTTTGTAGTAGTTGATCTACACCTAACAAAGCCATGTTGCGAAGGGGAAATAATTGACTTAGAAAAGTGTTGCAATGACGACGTAATTATTTTTAGACCCTTTACTTTAAAAAAGTAAAAAGGGTCTATTAGTTTAGTGCAAAGAGGAAATGTGTGTAACACCCAGAAGGAGGCGTGGCAGACCCCATAAAGTATATATATTCTTGATCAGAACGACAAGACGAGTCGATATAGCCATGTCCGTCTGTCCGTCTGTCTGTCTGTCCGTCCGTATGAACACCTAGATCTCAGCAACTATAAGAGCTAGACACACCATATTTAGATTAGGGATTTAGATTCTCCTATTTCGCGAGCAGCACGAGTTTGTTTTAGATTTAGGATACCTTCCCTCCTTACCCCGCAAACCGCAAAAAGCTACTGCAGCCACAGCTTTAAAGTTATTGCCTTGTAATTTAGTACGTAACTAGCTTATGACTTTTTCTATTGACTCTGTGAATTTCGTTCCGATCGGATAAGAAACAGCGAAAATATGGAACGTACAATTTGCCGCACTAGGCAGAGGGGGGGTGGTGTGCCTTGCATACGCGTGTAGGTTAGTGTGCGTGCCTTTGACTGTGTTTGTATGTTCATACATTAGTAGTAGTAGTAAAGTAAAGGGTCTCCTACTGTCGGTTACGTCCGACTGTAGCTTCCGTCCCACTGATCTGCCCCGTCCATATATTTTCAAATAATTTAGGAATAGCCGACAACTTTGCAATACCTCTGTAGTTGGATATTTCCGACTTGCACCCTTTTTTGTGAAGAGGAATAATGAAAGATTCTTTCCATAAAGAGGGAAAAACTGAAGAATTTAATGAAAGATTAAAAAGTTTAAGTAGAGGTTGACAAAGAGAATAACAACACTCTTTAAGAACACAACTGGGGATGTTATCAGGACCAGGGAAATAAGAGGATTTCAAAGAACTAATAGATAAAAGGAGGGATTCATCAGATATAGTAAGGGGAGACATAAAGTTGATTGTATTAATATGATATGGATAGGACGTTTTCGAAAAGGAAGTAGTTGAGTAAGTAGATTGAAAAAAGCACGCAAATAAATCAGACGCTGATGAGTCATCAACAGATCTAACTCCATTTAAGAAGAATGAAGAGGGCAAGGATGGAGATCTACGTTTAGAGTTTACAAAAGAATAGAATTTTTAAGGATCCCGCGAAAATTGAAGTTTGCAACGGATCAGGTAATTGTTATAACATTCTGAGTTTAAGATATTAAATTGAGATTTAGCAACACAATATTTTGAAAATTCTAAGCCGGATCCAGTCCGTTTAAACTTTTTAAAATATTTAGACTTAATATTTTTCAACATGGATAATTGACGAGTAAACCAAGGTGGCTTACGTGAAGAGGATAAAATTACGTAATTAGGAACACATACACCAAACAGGGAATTTAATAAATTATGGAAATAGTCAAGAGCAGAATTTATATCGTTCATCTCATATAAAAGAGTCCAATCAGTTGCAAAAATCAGTTGGTTAAGTAAAACAAAGTTTGCTTTACGAAAACAACGACGCGATTTATTAGAAACTAGAGATTGAAGAGAGATGGAGTTAGTAATGGAAAGGGAGATATCTAAAGTAGGATGGAAAGAATCTTCAGGTTCCACTAATGGCAAAACCCTAGCGACATTAAGAACACTGAAATCATTAGTGAAAATGAGATCAAGTATTCTATTCAAAGAATTAGAAACTGAGTTGATCTGAAAAAGAGAAAGGTCAAAAAGGCTATCTAAGAAATTATGCTTAGCAGAGGGTGAAAGATATGATGTATTCTTAAAGAAAGACTTAGAAATATCAGGAAGGTTAAAATCTCGTAAGACAATACACAAATCTCTATCCCTTACCTGAGCTAAAATTTCATTAATAAATAACACAGGGTAACAAATTTTTTTGAGTGAATTACCCTGTAAAATGTTTTTGACGATTCTGAAGCGTTTTGGGACGCTGATTTCAAAAATCGACTCCAAAAAATTATATTTCCGTACGTTCTCCAGATATCGGGCGATATATATTTGATCGATTTTTTTCAATGGTGGGTGCATTTAAACCACCATAACTTCGGAACCACTAAACCGATCATCGTGAATTAGGGTTCAAATGAAAGATTAAAGATGCCCCCTCATATTCTTAATACATTGTAAGAAGATTGGACACATAGTTTCCTCCCTACATGAAAACTACCGCACTTCCAATCAAATTTTTTGCAAATTTTTCAACTTCAGACGAAATTTTTTTGGCAAGCTCGATTAAAAAAAATTTTTTTTTTTTAATATCATAAGATATATCAATTTCACGTCATTTGGTATATCCCACGTCAATATTGGCCATTTAGTTTTTAAGTTATACGCGAAAAACGAAAAATACCCGAATTACGCTGCATGTATTTTGGTCACGCGGAAGGGCTGTTAAAATTCTGCGACATTCTGCGCCATTCCATTCTGTAACCAAAATACATGAAGCGTGATTCGGGTGTTTTTCGTTTTTCGCGTATAACTTAAAAACTAAATGGCCAATATTGACGTGGGATATACCAAATGACGTGAAATTGATATATCTTATGATATTAAAAAAAAAAAAATTTTTTTTAATCGAGCTTGCCAAAAAAATTTCGTCTGAAGTTGAAAAATTTGCAAAAAATTTGATTGGAAGTGCGGTAGTTTTCATGTAGGGAGGAAACTATGTGTCCAATCTTCTTACAATGTATTAAGAATATGAGGGGGCATCTTTAATCTTTCATTTGAACCCTAATTCACGATGATCGGTTTAGTGGTTCCGAAGTTATGGTGGTTTAAATGCACCCACCATTGAAAAAAATCGATCAAATATATATCGCCCGATATCTGGAGAACGTACGGAAATATAATTTTTTGGAGTCGATTTTTGAAATCAGCGTCCCAAAACGCTTCAGAATCGTCAAAAACATTTTACAGGGTAATTCACTCAAAAAAATTTGTTACCCTGTGTAATTGATGTAAAGTATAAATTCCTATATCAGAACAAGGAGGAATGTACGAACATGTAATAAAAAGATCACGAGAAGGTAAGGATATTTTAACAGCTATTGCATCTTACGTTGTTAAACAGTAGAAAGTGGGTATTCGGAATATAAATTGAATTAGATTCAAAATATATTTTAAATAGAATACTCTACCAGCAAGGCTGATCTTTGGTACAGGGTAGACATTTACGCCGATGGATTTTTCAGCGGCGGCGGCGTAGGTGCTAAAATGAACCGGCGGCGGCGGCGAAGATTTTAGAAAGAATCGGCGCGGCGGCGGCGCCAACTAAGTTTGCAAATTCGTCGGCGGCGTATGCAGTTATTGAATGTATAGAACTTTTTATACCCTGTGCCCATTGAAAATGGGAAAAACAGGGTTAATAACTTTGTGCAAATGTATGTAACAGGCAGAAGGAGGCGTGCCAGACCCCACAAACCATATATTTTCTTGATCAGGGAGACGAGCTAAGTCGATATAGCCATGTCTGTCTGTCTGTCTGTCCGTCTGGATGAGTGCGTAGATTTCGGAAACTACAAAAGCTAGAGAAGCCGTTTTGGTTGCTATCGGTAGGTGTATTATACGCAATACGCAAATGAGGATTATTTCTAATGTTGGATCCCAAGCCCCCTTCACGCTCTAATCGATAAAAACCGAATAACAAGCGTAATATTAAACATAGAAGGTTGTTATTCGGAACATAAAATCTCATCCATTTTATTGACCTATTGTGAAAATCTCATTAAAATCGGTTAATAAACACAGGACATATATAACGAAACAATATTGCAGGCGTTGCATCGCTTGCCTTTTGACAGCGTAGCCATTAAAGCTGGCAAATATAAAAAAGAAAGAAGAACAATGGCTGCTACGCTTCGGGTGACAGTTTTATAGAATTATATTTTCATTAAAGGGTACAGGGTATTCTACAGTCGGGCCCGTCCGGCTGTAGCCCCGTCCTTACTGGTTAGACCCTTTACTTTAAAAAAGTTTAAATGAGCTATTAGTTTAGTGCAAAGAGGAAATGTGTGTAACACCCAGAAGGAGGCGTGGCAGACCCCATAAAGTATATATATTCTTGATTAGGACGACAAGACGAGTCGATATAGCCATATCCGTCTGTCTGTCCGTCCGTATGAACACACCTAGATCTCAGCAACTATAAGAGCTAGAGACACCATATTCGGGATTTAGATTCTCCTATTTCGCAAGCAGCACGAGTTTGTTTTAGATTTTGGATACCTCCCCCCCTTCCCCCGCAAACAGCAAAAAGCTACTGTTGCCACAGTTTTGAAGCTATTGATTTGTAATTTGGTACGTAGCTTATGACATTCTCTATTGACCCTGTGAATTTCGTTTTGATCGGATAAGAAACAGCGAAAATATGGAACGGACAATTTGCCGCACTAGGCAGAGGGGGGGTGGTATGCCTTGCATACGCGGGTAGGTTATTGTGTGTGCCTTTGACTGCGTTTGTAAATGCATAAAGTTAATTTTAATTAACACTCTTATAGTCTCTAATCATTTGCTACAAAAAACTATGAATCTGCGCGAAGCGGGAATTTTTGATTTTTTCTTCAATTTAAAGCACATACGACTTAAGAACAGTATTGCCAATGCTCTTCAGAATCAGCTAGATCTGGAGTTGAATAAACGGATTTGGCAACAGTGAAATCAATTTTTCGATATTTATACATTTCACCCATATTTTATAATTTTTTAAAACTGCTTAAAAACGTTATGCGCCATTGGCGCGCCGATATTTTTAAAATTCGGCGGCGGCGCTTAAAAATCGGCAAAATTCGGCGGCGGCGGCGTGGCTCGGCTGCGTATATGTCTAGTTTGTACGTTTGACTTAAGATGAAAACAAAATTTAGATAAACAAAGATTTAGTAAGCCCTGTAATACTTCAGGTATGAGCCACGTTATGAGCTAGAATTTAATTGAATTAAATTTTTTTATTGTTTTTATACCCTGTAACCTTTGAAAAATGGGAAATACAGGGTTATTAACTTTGTCAGAATGTATGTAACAAGCAGATGGAGGCGTGGTAGACCCCACAAAGTATATATATTCTTAATCAGAAGGACGAGCCGAGTTGATTTAGCCCTGTCTGTCTGTCTGTCCGTCTGTCTGTCTGTCTGTCTGTCCGTCTGTATGAACGCGTCGATCTCAGCAACTATAATAGCTAGAGCAGCCGTTTTGGTAATTTTTTAAAGGTGTATACAATACGCAGAATAAGTTTATTTCAATTTTTCGATGCCATGCCCCTACCGCGAATAATGGCCATAAATATAATACATTGACAAATTTAAGACATATAAATCTATCTAAATAAATTCTTTCTTCTACGAACTGTGGAGATGATTATTATCTACCAATTCTGCAAATTTCAATTGTATCGGTCCATTATTAAAAGAATTATGATTAATTAAAGATATTTTTTTTTAATTGTATTTTGATGTATATGTAAGTAGTAGTAGGCTATGCTACATATAATAATATCCCGATATACCATTGCCCTCCTCGTGGTGTTCCCGGGGTATCGATTATATTTAATAATCGTTAGCGTCGGGCTTGCCCGACTGTCATGTCTTGCGGGCGCTAGATTTTTTAAATTTAATTATGATGTATATGTAAGTAGTAGTAGGCTATGCTACATATAATAATATCCCGATATACCATTGGCACCCTCGTGTTGTTCCCTGATTCGAGCGGCGAAATAATATAAATAAAATATTTTTATTCAACATATAAAGTTGGTATTCGGAATATAAATTGAATTAGATTCAAAATATATTTTAAATATAATACTGTACCAGCAAAGCTGATCTTTGGTACAGGGTATAAGACAGTCGGGCTAGCGCCCGCGAGATTTTTTGTTACTAGCTTGACGGTTAATAATATACCCGACCATCGGTATCCGGAGTTCCTTCTCAATACCTATGTTGCGTATATACCAAGCCACACCAGACATTATTCGGAAGATTTAAGACTGTAATCTTCGACTTCGCTGCTATTCGTATACCTCTATTCCATATCAAATGGAACAATTTAAACACAAAGAACAGGGTCTGCTACTGTCGGTTAATGAATCGATAAACCCACGGTCAAGTATTAAAAATTCGATTTGGAAATTGTATGTTCTTGTATAAACATATCACACAAAAGCAGAAACCAAGGGATCGACATTTTTATACCCTGTGCTCATTTGAAAAATGGGAAAAACAGGGTTAATAACTTTGTGCGAATGTATGTCACAGGTAGAAGGAGGCGTGGCAGACCCCACAAAGTAAATATATTCTTGATCAGGGTGATGAGCTGAGTCGATATAGACATGTCCGTCTGTCTGTCCGTCCGTCTGTCTGTTTGAACGCGTCAATCTCAGCAAATATTAGAGATAGAAAAGCCGTTTTGGTCATGTCTGAAAGTTTAAAAGTTTAAAGTTTTCAAATTTTGGATGCCACTCCCCTTCCGCCCACAATGAACATAAATAGAATACACTTGCCAATTAAAGAGACACAAAGCGAGTTATTTGAATTCTGTCTTCAGTAGTTCGTAGGTATACGACATAACAAGCGTAATATATTTAACTATCCTGAAAAGCGCATTAAAATCGATCAATAAACACAGCAATTATAAGCGAAACAATATTGCAGGCGTTGCCTCGCGCGCTCCTAGCAGCACGGCCATTATAGCGGCACACACAAAACATGTAGAAGAGGAAGCATTTATAAAATAATACATAAAATATAGGGTACAGGGTAATATACAGTCGGGCCCGTCCGACTGATCTGCCCCGTCCAAATTTTTAAGTCTGTTTTTACACCAGTCGCTCTAAATAGCCCACTCATACGAATAAAAAACAAACTGTTATTATTGCTATTATTATTTTCAATTCAGTAAATCATTGTATTAATTACTGCCTATGGAAAAAATATATGTATTTGGCATGCTTGGAATACTACATATATACATATATGTAAATTTGTAGTATTATTTTTAACAAAATATTTAAAGCTTGCTTGTATTTTATATGTATGTGCTTTGATTACACAATAAATTATCCTTTTGTATTATTGAACAAGTGTCCAATTATTTAGTAATATCAAGGATGCAAATTTTGCTCGATGCGAACAATAATCTTTAACGGAAAATTTATTTAAAGAGACGCGACTGATAAGTCTTGGTTTTAATATAGACACAACCCTCTAATAACCAACAAACTTAAAGTAAAAGTGACAACCTCGCCAATGTTGTACTTACATAATTGCGACAGCTTAAAAAATTATTTTCCATATTTGTGCTTTGGACTGATATTTATACCCAGTGTCCATTGACAAATGGGAAAAACAGGGCTAATAACTTTGTCAGAATGTATATAACAGGCAGAAGAAGGCGTGGCAGACCCCACAAACTATGTATATTCTTGATCAGGCAGACGAGCTGAGTCAATATAGCCATGTCTGTCTGTCTGTCCGTTTGTATGAACGCGTCGATTTAGGAAACAACAAAAACTAGAGCTGCCGTTTTGGTTGCTATCGGTAGATGTATTCAATACGCAGATGAAGTTTATTTCAAATCGTTGATGCCACGCGTTCATCCAAACAGACGAACAGAAATGAAGCTACACAATAGTTGAACTTACAAGTTTAAAAACAAGCTTAATAATAAACATAGAATGTTATTATTGTTAAATATATACCCTATATTATAATAATTACCTGCCTCAAAAGCGCATTGAAATAGGTTAATAAGCAAAGGAGATATAAGCGCCGTAATACTGCATGCACACGCCGTTGCAGCTAAGCCGCCTTACGCTTGGAAATAGTGTGCGAGAGGGATGGCAATACCAAGCACGCTGCTAGGCAGTTGTGCGATTGCAAGAACATTGAACATACAAAGATAAATAGCAAGCGTAATATTGAACATAGAATGTTGTTATTTGGTATATATACTCTCTTCTATTATATTCAACTATCTTGAAAAGCGCATTGAAATCGGTTAATAAACACAAAAGATATAAACGAAACGAAGCGCGCCCATACTATTCTTTATAAATAAAGTAAATTATATTTAAAATATTTAAATTGTAAACTGTATTTGGAAGCGCGCAGCGCGAGCTGTGGCACAGGGTATAAGACAGTCGGGCCCGTCCGACTGATCTGCTCCGCCCATTCTGGTTTCTACCTGAAATCAGGACTTTAAAAACCACTAGGATCAGTTTTTTACATTTTATGAGCATGGAATCAATCTTTTCCCAAAAAGATGTCAATAGGTATTGGATCAAAATGGATTATATTTAATTTTATAAGATATTTTACGCAATATACAAAAATTATGTTCAAATTTCACTAAAAAAACGAAATGACTTAGTGAACGATGTGATGATATCCCATGACTATCTCCATCAATGCTGTAAATTAAATGACGATCGGAGGAAAAACAGTAAAGTCGGTTATGTATTAGGTTGTTTGGTAATGACATACCGGTTTCTTTATTGATTTTTGATGACTATTTTAATATAGTTAGCATTGTCCGATTTAAGTGATATATGTACCGTTGTTTTCGATGATTTTCTGCCATTTTGATGGTAACTTGTATATGCCTCTCCTAAAGAAGTCCTTGTCCCTACTGGCAAAAAACTCGGCGATTCGATTTTCACAATCCTCCCTTGAACTCAATTTTTGTCCATCGAAAAAAGTTTGCATGGCCAGAAACAGATGGTAATCGCTTGGGGCAATGTCCGGACTGTAAGGTGGATGCATTAACACTTCCCAACCAAGGTCCCGTAGCTTGTGACGCGTCACCAAAGATGTATGGGGTTTTTTGTTTTTTTTTCGAGCTTTTTTGTTAAATTTCTCGACATTAAATGCCTATGGACGGTTTCAGTGCTTAGTTGTTCACAGTAGAGGTCAGAATTGATGGTTTGGCCATAGGGCATCACTTCATAATGGATAATTCCTTTGATATCCCAGCATACACTCAGCAACACCTTCCGAGCCGTCAGTCTTGGCTTTGCCACCGTTTGAGACGACTCACCGTGCTTCGACCAGGATCTTTTACGCTTTATGTTGTCATATGTGATCCATTTTTCATCACCAGTGACTAACCGATCCAGAAATGAGTCAAGTTTATTACGGTGCAACAAAGATTTTTTAAATTTCTCGACTTTAAATGCCTATGGACGGTTTCCGTGCTTAGTTGCAGCTCCGCTGCGATGGTTCTAATAGTCACATGACGATCTCGATCCACTATTTCCATGATTTTATCCGTATCAACGGTCACTGGTCGTCCGGAAGGCTTGGGTGTTTCGGTATCAAAATTGCCACTTCGGAATCGCCTAAACCACTGTTCGGCATTTTTTATCGAAAGTTTTTTAACCTTACAGTCCGGACATTGCCCCAAGCGATTACCATCTGTTTTTGGCCATGCAAAATTTTCTCGATGGACAAAAATTGAGTTCAAGGGAGGATTGTAAAAATCGAATCGCCGAGTTTTTTGCCAGTAGGGACAAGGACTTCTTTAGGAGAGGCATATACAAGTTACCATCAAAATGGCAGAAAATCATCAGAAAACAACGGTACATATATCACTTAAATCGGACAATGCTAACTATATTAAAATAGTCGTCAAAAGTCAATAAAGAAACCGGTATGTCATTACCAAACAACCTAATATTTAACTATTCTGAAAAGTGCATTGAAACCGGTCGATAAACACAGGAGTTATAAGGAAACCGTAATGCAGGTGTTGCCTCGCTCGCCCTCTAGCACTGCGGCCATTAAAGCTAGCAATATTGCTTTTCAGGATAGGTAAATATTATAGTAGGGAGTATATATGCTAAATACCAACTTTCTATGTGCAATATTATTTAATAAAATTTAAAACAAACTACCTCTGCGTAAGGTATAGACCTACCAATTACCAAAGACACAATTTATGTAAATATATTTGTGTTTCTTAAATTGGCGAATGTATTTTATTTTAATCATTATAGGTGTCAGGGACGTGTCATCCAAATTTTAAATAAACTTGATCTGCGTACGTTCTATATCTACCTACACGCCAAAAATGGCGTGTCGGAAATCGACACGTTCATACAAACGGGCAAACAGGCAGACAGACAGACAAGGCAAAATCGACTCAGCTCGTCTCCCTGATCAAGAATATATATAATTTGTGGGGTCTGCCACGCCTCCTTCTGCCTGTTACATACATTCGCACAAAGCTATTAACTCTGTTTTTCCCATTTTTCAATGGGCACGTGGTATAAATGTAGGGTGCACGGTATTCTACAATCGGGCCCGTCCAAATGATCTGCTCCGTACACATTTTTTATACTATTTAGTAAATATTTAGTGCTGAAATTTAACTCGCCTTAGAATTTATTTATTCATTTAATGTTAACGAATGTCAGTCGAAAAAGAAAATTAAATATATAATTTGAAATAAATTAAAGGATTATCGGTCGGCGCTCGATAAGATAATTTAATACTGAAAGCATTAAAAAAATTTCCATCTTGATTAATATTGCTGAACATGTTACTTTTGTATGAAATAATTCCTTTTGCGGTTAGTGATTTGCGGTTAAGACAACAAGCAAGTAATGATAGAGGATACTGTTATACTGCATTACACTATTTGATTTAGCGAAGTTTTAATTACGAACATGTAAGTAAAACATTGGCCTGCAATGAAAGTAATATCTTCAACTTTTATTAACCAATGTACTTAGAAACTGTGCACATGCACAAGTAAAACTAACACATATCTTATCAGATGTGCAGAAAACGATATAATTTGTCATGTACTTGCTTGTAAGTCACTTGACTAAATCTACTGCTTGCAACTAGAAATAATAGTAATATTATAAATTATTATATTATTTAAATGTAACTTTCTTTAAATATTCACATATTGTAAGCATGTAAGCCACACACATACTAACATATTATTATAACAAATCTTCCTCAGAGGAACAATGGGAAAAGGACTTGGAGGCTGAACTCAAGGACTATGAGGTCGTCGACGAAGGAGGCACTACCAACAATGATAGTCGAAACAATTTTGATGAGGAGGAAGCTCCATCAATATCAAATTTGCGCACACGTTTAACTAACAACGATTGGGAGGAGTATGCCGATTTAATTGAGGATACCGATGATTTAAAGTAATTAAGAGCTTATATCGTAGTTTCTTCTAAGTTGGATCTAAGTTTATAACAACTTTCTTTCTTTCCTTTCCTTTACTTTTTTTTCTATTTTGACTTTGTTTTAAACCCTTACTATTATGACAAAAATTATGACAAAAATAACACTTCAACCAATAGAACTCTAAAATGCCTGAAACGCACTATGTTGGGCTATTAATGAGACGAGGCTTTCCTTACGCTGTTCTTGTGTATGCGTAAAACTAATACGAACATAATTTCCCTCGGCTCCGATTGCAAGAGCTGGTCAAGAAACAAAATTGAAGCATTTTATTCAGTTTCATTATAAAATGATATAAGACACTAAGCCTAAATGTTAACCTTATAATTATGATTATTATCATTGGCATACAACTATATATATATATTCTATATAATAAAATATTCTATCAATTGAACCAAAACACAAATCAATAATATCTTTTTTGGCGACACGAAAACTTTCTCCAATTGTTCTGCACACGAAAAAATAGCAAACAGTTAACTAAGTATAAATATAATTATATAAAAGCATTCCAATAATCCAAGCTAATCGACACTGGTTAAAATGCACCCAGTAAAATAGCTACATGTGCAAATTTTTTTTTTACTATTACCGTTATTTTAAAAGTGATTTTAATATTTTGAGTATACACAATTATTCTCTTATTTATTGTGGTATTTTTCCATCATTTTATTTTTTTAGCCCTTGACCAAAAGTTCTGTTAGTTATCAGAAGTTTACCAAGTCAGGATTTTCATGGAAAATGGCTATATGTGAAAAATTAAGATTATTAAGAACAAAATTGTGTAATTATTATTTAAAAATTTTAAAATAGATTTTTATTATTTGTGTATCAAAATAATATATTAGTTTCCTGGTTTTTGGCCAAAATCCAGCCATTGGGTACAATGAATAAAAGAATATTGTATACTCAAAATATTGAAATCTCTTTTAAAATAACGGTAAAAGCAAAAGCAAATTTTGCACATATAGCTATTTAACTGGGTGTATAAAAAGCATATAAATCGTGTTTTAATATACTAAAATTAACAAAATACGAAAAATTTAAACCAAAAATAAAAATTAAATGCACTAAAGTGAAACATTAAAAAACTTTAAAGGAAATAATTTTGTTATTTATATTTATAAAACAAATATGTATATCTATATATATATATATATATATATATATATATATATATATATATATTAATGCATTTGAACTAAATGTGTAAAATATATATGTATACAGAATATATACTATGTAAACATGTAAATCTATAAAATATATAATAAAAGCATAATAACAATTCATTCAAACATCCTTCAGTTTACAAAATGAGTCATAGATTAGTCGTACTTATAATTCTTAAAGTTTACATTCATATTTATTATTTTCTCTTTATTATCATGCTGCTTCACTACTACCACAATACATTGAATTGGTATTATTGCATGCCCTTGTAAAGCAAAAAGTTCACTTTGTAAGCACATATTTTAGAAAATTTAAAAATAGTCGATATCAAAACAATTCTTGAAATGAACTTTATCACAGTTAAGAACCAAATGACAAAATCGCAATTATAAACATTAAGCAGTTCAAAATCTTATAAAAATATTTACATATCGCTCGTTTACCAGAAGAGTGTTATAACTCAAAAAAGTGCGTTTCGAGATAAACGCATTTAAAGTTTTTAAGTGTCCCCTATCTTCAAGAAATTAAAAAAAAAAAAAACATATGAGTCGTTATATCTATAATAGATCCTCATTGTCAATTCGACATTAATTTGCCATTTACTCATTATTCCCGATCGAAAACTATATATACTTTGAATTAATACGTTATTGTTGCCAAATTATTTTCATATAAGCGACATAACGCAAATGTGTCGTTATTATTGAAAAAAAAAAAACAAGAAGTTCTGTAGTTAGTTTTATTAAGGGAGTAATCTCAATTCATAGTAATTTAAACTACATTGTGTTTTTAACTTAAAATTTTATTTTTAAATAACAAAATCTTTATAAGTACATATTCAAATGACTACATCCTGTTAAGAAACATATTTTTCAGTCATTTTATATAATGATCTAAATACCAAAATATTACTTTCAGTAAAACACACAGCATTTCATGGGCTCTCTTTGATACATTTTTTATAAATTGAACATAATTTGAAATAGAACAATTTTTTATTTCATCGTAGAATACAATTTTTAGACCCTTTACTTTAAAAAAGGAAAAAGGGTCTATTAAGTTAGTGCAAAGAAACGATGTGTGTAACACCCAGAAGCAGGCGTAGCAGACCTTACAAAGTGTACATATTTTTGATCAGGACGACGAGCTGAGTGGATATATTCGTCTGTCCGATATGTTCGTCTGTCCGTATTAACACCTAGATCTCAGCAATTATAGATTCACTTTGCGTCATAAGGGTTGATCGATGTTACACCTCTTTCTACCGCAAATGGCAAAAGAAAAACCACACCTACCTCATAAATCTCGCACAATTTAAGCATGACAGCAGCAACAATATTTAAGCTACACACTTGTGTATAATATGACATGTACGTACTGTATGGCATTCTCCACTGATGCTGTAAATTTTATTACGATCGGATATGAAACAGCAAAGATTGCCACTTTTCTATTTCTTATTACTACTCTATAAAGGCTTGATACATTTTTGCTTCCTTTAATAAAAGTTTGCGACAGGTTTGCTCTTGTGAATTAATTTCAATTTTCGGGATCTTATCTATGAATTTCTTAACTCCAGCTTTAAGTTTTGTATCAAGTGTTTGTCGTGTTTACCCCTTTGGTCGGACTCTAATAAATTGTTGGTTTTCCACTATGGTTCTAGAATGACGATCATTTATATATAGGGTGCTTTGGAAAATAGTTTACAACGCTTTCACATTGTTAAAAAAAATTCATTATTCTTCAAGCGAGCAGCTCTGGATCCTCCTACACCAACATATCGATATCTGGGCTCTACAATACACATACAACTTACAATAAAAAGGTCATTTCTTTTCAATGTCTCCTAGCTCCGAGTATGAATTAAACATTTCTGTTCTTTTACCTTGGCTAAATGTTTGGATTTTTTTTTAAGATTAGTCTTCTAATTTTTTTAGGTTATTTAGATCTTTCCCTAGGACTTTATGTCATTAGTTGCCGCATTTGAAGTCAACGACATACTATTACTGAGTGCACTTTCCAAAACAGAACTGTATTCCTCAGTTTATAAATCATCCTCTGAATACTATTTTATTAAACACGTCCCTTAACTGTAACAGCATTATCAGAAACATTACTTTCTATAAAAGGATGAAAAAAACTTCGTCGATTTATCCTAAATTTATAATTTTTATCAACAATATCGTCTTATTTGGAGTTAAATCCAGGTAATTGGAGCTAATATTAAAGAACTTATCTACTCTAACGACATATTAGCTTATGATACAAAACTTTAACTATAATAACGTCATAAGTGGTAATGTTTCAGTATAATATATTAAATTTTGCAGCAAAAACGTCACATGTTGTACTACAACTAGTTTGAATCAAGAAAAACATTTCAGCAACACAGACACATTTCAAAATATTACAGTACTTTTGCGACTAATATATGATTAAACACCAATACCTTTTTTCGAATAATGTCACAAAATGAAATATGACACTCTTCACGAAACACAAAAGATGTTTGCTTCGTGAGGGTTGTTTTACAACTGAAGATATGTCGATCTTGTGATTAAACGAAGTCGCAACGCTGGTAATGGAATAACGGCATATTCTTTTCTCACGCTCTGTGTATTAAAGATAGGATAATAAAATTTTCACAACATAGATTATTAACCAACGAACATTTCTGCATCGTTAACTCAAAAATCGCATTTTTTGAGTTATGAGACTCTTCTAGTAAACGAGCGATATGTGTTTCACTAGACACATTTTCAATGCATACCTTAAACAAACAAGAGAAAAGCTATATTATCCATGTTTTTGCTCTAAATGTCTAACTAATTGATACGGTGCGAATTATTTTCCGATTACAAAGAACAAGTTAAATAAAAAATACAACATATATTATATATAAATGTGCTATTAATACATAATTATAAATACTTTAAAAGCTTAACGACGAATGTTGATAGGAATTGTTGACAGCAAATAACATTGTAAACTGTAAACGTTATATTGTACATTTAATTTTTAAACAACATGCAAAGAGTATTTACATAACGATAGAAGAAAAATAAAAATATTTTAAATGTGTCATTTTATTTAATAATAGAAACAAAATTAAAATTTTAAATGCTTGTATAATATTATTTGTATACCCTGTACCCATTAAACAATGTGAAAAACAGGGTTATCAACTCTGTCAGGATGTATGTTACAGGCAGAATATGGCGTAGTTGACCCACAAACTATATATATTCTTGATCAGCTCATGACGAGCTGAGTCGATATCTGTCTGTCCGTCCGTCGTCTGTCCGTCTGTTTGAACGTCTCAGGCACTATAAGAGCTAGAGCAGCCGTCATTTTTTAAAAGCGTATACCATACGCAGATCAAGTTTACTTTAAATTTGGATGTCACGACCCTACCGCGAAGAATGACCATTAACAAAATACATTTACCAATTAAAGACATACAAATCTATCTATGTAAATTCTGTCATATACGAACTGTAGAGATGATTAATATCTACCAATTCTGGAAATTAAATCGGTCTATAAATAAGAGAATTATGATTAATTAAAGATTTTCATATAGACATTATTTGGTATGTATATATAGCAGCATGCCATACACACAGGCAATGCATTGCAATGCTACATTGAAACGTAGGGCAGTACTGTATAATATACGGGCGAGCGTGAGCTGTGGTACAGGGTATAAGGCAGTCGGGCTTGCCCGCGAGAATTTTTAATATAATAAGAATAATTATTAATATTTATTGTTAATATTGTTCTTATTATCAGAGTTATTATTACATTTAATTATTTTAAGCGTTTATCGATATTTCTGTGCAAACATTTCGTTGAAGCAATTGCATATGAAATAACAACCAATTAATAGAAATGATATGTAGTTCCATGAGATAATAACAGTGCAAACTTATAATCAAGAACTAATAACATATGATTTTATATTGTTCTAATTATATATAAGTATATCTTACTCAATAAATACAGTGATTTTCAGTTAAATCATACAAGTAAAATTATTATATTATTATAAAATTACACATTTATTCAGTGAGCTAATATAAAAGTAAAAGGTAAACGCATAGTAAAATCTATATAAATTCGAACAAAAATATCAAATACTATATTTATTTTGCGTGTATATGCAATGTTATATATGGTTTATCAAGTACACAGAGTATCCCCTCCCCCGCCATCCATTGCACTTCAATTGGAGCCTACGCCAAGATATACCGAAAGATACTTAAATATAATCGCCGACACGACAAAACCATTTGTGTACAATTTAACGGCAAAAAGACATTGTTTGTATCGGAAATACATTAAGTGAATTAATAAAATGAAAATGTATACCTATAAACAAATTTATTCAATTGTTTATTATACCCATTAAAAGGGTTAATAAATTTGGGAGAATGTATGTAACAGGAAGAAGGATTTCAGGATGTCGAGCTGACTCGATGTGGCCATGTCAGTCTGTCTGTCTGTCCAAATGTCCATCTTTTTGAAAGCGTCGATTTTAAAAAATATAACAGCTAGCTGTGAGCCATTTTTGGCATGTAGGTAAATGTGTTCAATGCACATATCAAGTTTATTTCATATCTTGTATATATCTTCTGCTATCGTATGCCAGCACACTCAAAATTGTTCTTTTAATAACTTTTTATACCCTGTACCCATTGAAATATGGGGAAATACAGGATTATTAACTTTGTCAGGATACATGTAACAGGCAGAAGGAGGCGTGGTAGACCCCACAAAGTATATATTCTTGATCAGGAGGACGAGCCGAGTGGATTTAGCCCATTGTGTCTGTCTGTCCGTCTGTATGAACGCGTCGATCTCAGCAACTATAAGAGCTATAGAAGCCGCCTTGATCATTTTTGAAAGATGAATACCATACGCAGAACAATTTTATAAACAATGGCTATAAATAAAATACATTGACCAATTTAAAACATATAAATCTATCTAAGTAAATTGTTTCTTCTACGAACTGTAGAGATGATTAATATCTACAAATTTTACAAATTTCAATTAAATCGGTCCATTATTAAAAGAATTATGATTAATTAAAAATCTAATTTTTTTGTTTTTATACCCTGTACCCATTGAAAAATGGGAAATACAGGGTTATTAACTTTGTCAGCACGTATGTAACAGGCAGAAGAAGGCGTGGTAGACCCCAGAAAGTATATATATTCTTGACCAGGAGGACAATCCGAGTTGATTTAGCCCTGTCTGTCTGTCTGTCCGTCTGACCGTCTGTCCGTCTGTATGAACGCGTCAATCTCAGCAACTATAAGAGCTATAGCAGTCGCCTTGATCATTTTTGAAAGATGAATACCATACGCAGAACAAGTTTATTCCAAATTTTGGATGTCATGTCCCTACCGCGAGCAATGGCCATAAATATAATACATTGACCAATTTAAGACTTATAAATCTATACAAATAAATTCTTTCTTCTTCGAACTGTGGAGATGATTATTATCTACCAATTCTGCAAATTTCAATTAAATCGGTCCATTATTAAAAGAATTATGATTAGACCCTGTACTTTAAAAAAGTAAAAGGGTCTATTAATTTAGTGCAAATGACAGCTGTGTGTAACAGGCAGAAGGAAGCGTGGTAGACCCCACAAAGTATATATATTCTGACTCAGGACGACGAGCTGAGTTGATATAGCCATGTCCGTCTGTCCGTCTATCTGTCTGTCCGTCTGTCCGTATGAACACCTAGATCTCAGCAACTATAAGAGATAAAGACACCACCTTTCCGGATTTAGGTAGTCAGCTAATGCAAGCAGATCAAGTTTGTTTCAAACTTTTGATATCTCGCCTCCTTCATCCGCGAATCATCAAAAATCTACTCCTACCTCAAAAATCTCGAAAACGCCACAGCAGCCACAATAATAGCGCTACAGACTAGCGCTAATCTGGCATGTACGTAGTCTATGGCATTGTCCACCGATGCTTTAAATTAAATTATGGTTTGAAATAGAAATAGCAAAGATATGCAATAGACAATGTTTTTCAAAATGCATGTATGTGCAACTGCAGCCACAATATAATGGCTACAGACTTGTAATTTGGCATGTACGTAGCATATTGAATTATCCTTCGATGCTGTGAATTATATTACAATCGGAGAAGAAACAGCGAAGTTATGCAGCAGTAAATTGTTTTTATAAATGTATGTAAGCGCTACTACAGCCACAGTTTAAAAGCTATAGACTTGAGATTTGGCATGTACGTAGCTTATGGCATTATCCATCAATGCTGTGAATTACATTACAAACGAAGAAGAAACAGCGAAGATAGATCAGACAAAGAAGCCATCTAGATCTTGCAGACTATAAGAGCTAGAAATACCATTTTTGGGTATTTAGGTTCTCCTATGCAGCAATCATATCGAGTTTGTTACGGTTTTTTGATAACTCCTCTCATTCCTCCGCTAACCGAAAAACCAATTTAGCTACAGTTTACAGTTTTAAAGCTTCAGTTTTAAGCTAAAGATTTGGGATGTGGTATGTACGTAGTCTATGACAATCCCCATCGATGCTGTGAATTACATTACGATCGGATAAGAAACAGCGAAGAAAACACAAAGTACAGGGTCTCCTACAGTCGGTTGCGTCCGACTGTAGCTCCGTCCCTACTGGTTAATTAAAGATATTTGTTTTTTTTTTTAATTTAATTTTGATGTACATGTAAATAATATTTTATTTAACATTTACATTTGAATTGAGGAATGACAGGAATATCATCGATATCTCATTCCCATAACTCTGCGTTTTGTATATGTATAACAGGTTGGCTGATAAGTCCCCGGTCTGACACATAGATGGCGTCGCTAGTATTGAATGCATATTATTTTTATATAGTACTAACCTTCAAATGATTCGTGTCAAAATTTGACGTCTGTCAATCTATCTGTCAGTAGATAGAGCGTCTTTTGTGAAGCAACTTTTGTTATTGTGAAAAAAATGGGAAAAAAAGGAATTTCGTGTTTTGATAAAATACTGTTTTCTGAAGGGAAAAAATACAGTGGAAGCGAAAACTTGGCTTGATAATGAGTTTCCGGAGTCTGCCCCAGGGAAATCAACAATAATTGATTGGTATGGAAAATTCAAGCGTTGTGAAAAAACAAAAAAAAATTGGAAGGGAACTATGTTGAATAATAAAAACGAATTTTGACAAAAAAATGTGTTTTTCTTTGTTAGACCGGGGACTTATCAGCCAACTGTACGAGCAAGGGTGATCTGTGGTACAGGGTATAAGAAAAAAAAATGTTTAATTAACCAAATTTTTGTATGCTGTATGATAGAACAAGGGCGGTCGAGACAACTAAAAAACGTAGTAAACTCATAGCAAACTACAATTAAGAAGGAAAAATATTATGGAGATGGAGAAGCGAAGTTTCGGCAGACACCTTGTGTACTACCTAAGCGAAACGAGGGGTTGTAGGGTCACAGTGTGGGACGTGACCCGACGCGTTGGGCTCGCTGTCCCCACGGAGTTGTCACGGCTTGGGCCAGGCTTGGAACGCGATAGCTCAAATGTGACATTGCTTAACTGAGCTGTCCCTTAAGATATAAAAAAAAAAAAATTTTAA